>LPNX011163263.1:178640-226493 GCA_001517045.1 Pseudotsuga menziesii | reverse complement strand
TCTGCTTCTGTAGATGAGAGTGCAATGGCACTCTGTTTCTTGCTTGACCAGCTGATTGGCCCTTCTGCAAGCATGAACACATATCTTGAAGTGGACTTTTTGTCTGTGCTGTCACCTGCCCAATCACTGTCAGTAAATCCAATCAACTCAAGATCAGATTTTGATTTATAGAAGATCCCATGTGTCCTTGTTCCCTGAACAAAGTTAAGGATCCTTTTGGCTGCTTTCCAATGGATCTCTTGAGGTTGATCCATGAATCTAGAAGCCACACTTACTGCATAGCAAATATCAGGTCTAGTATGTTTCAGATACAATAAAAATCCAATCAATTGCCTATACAGTGTATTGTTTACCATCGATGAAGAATCAACTTCCTCTAGCTTCACTCTTGAAAGGAAAGGAGTTTTGCTTGCTTTGAAATCCTTCATTTTGAATTTGTTCAGCAAGTCCAAGGAATATTTGGACTGGTGCACCTTGATTCCAGCTTTGTTTTGAGCAATCTCAAGTCCCAAAAATTGACTTAAGAGCCCCAAATCTGTCATGGAGAAGGCTTGGTTCATAGCTCCTTTTAAGGAAGCAATCTTAGCCTGTGAGCTTCCTGTAATGAGGAGGTCATCAACATATAACACAATGATCATTAATTAACCATTAACTAACTTCAAATAGACATTTGGATCTGATTTTTACCAAACAAAATTCAGTGATAGCAAGAAGCTATCGATCTTGGCATACCAAGCCCTGGGGGCTAGCTTTAGCCCATACAATGACTTTCTCAACCTACACACAAGAGAAGGGTTAGTAGAAAAACCTTGAGGCTGCTGCATATATATCTCCTCAGTGAGATCTCCATTGAGGAAGGCACATTTTACATGCATGTGATGTACCTCCCATTGCCTTGAGGTTGCAATGGCTAAGGCTAGCCTTATGGAATCCATTTTTGTCACTAGGACAAAAGTCTCATTGTAATCTATGCCATGAACCTGTGAGTATCCTTTGGCTACCAATGTGACCTTGTACTTCAGTGGTGAACCATCAGCATCAAATTTGGTCTTATAGACCCAGTTGCACTGTACTAGTTTTCTCCCTGGGGGAAGATCCACTAGCTCCCATGTGTTGCTCTTCTGGAGTGAGCTGAACTCCTCCTTCATGGCTGTTTGCCATCTTGGATCTCCTGCTGCTTCTTCATATGTTTGAGGATCAGACTCCACCATCAAATAGCATTTTCAGCAAACATAGGATCCTTCATGCACAGACCACTCTCAAATTGAGATCTAGTCCTCCCTAGGTCATTGGGAACCCCAGCTAGCTCACCTACTGCATGTAGTGTCTTGGCTGCCCATTTTGGCCTTGTGGGGCTGTTAGGGTCTGCAATAAAATCATCTCCATCAGACAAATCAGAATCAGCATGTTCAACAAACTCTTTACTTACTTCTTGAGGTTCAGGTGGTGAAGAGGCTTCACCAACTTCCACTGTTGCAAGGGGTTCTTCTTCAAACTGAACACACCTTTCAATGAAGGGTTTGTTTGTGCTCAAATTTATCAATTTGTACCCTTTTGAATCTTTAGATTATCCAACAAAAAGATACTCTTGGCTTTGGGGCTACAAATCCTTCCTCTTCTCTGTTGGAATTCTAGCCCAAGCCTTTGAGCCAAAAATCCTGAAATGGGTCACATCTGGCTTGTGCCCACTCCATGCTTCGAAGGGAGTCATGCCATCAAGCTGTTTGTGAGGCACCATATTTTGAATATAGGCTGCATAGTTGATAGCTTTGGCCCAGTACTTTGGTGGCAAATTTTTGGCCTCCATCATGCATGTTGCCATCTCCTTCAGTGATCTGTTCTTCCTCTCAGCAACACCATTTTGCTGTGGTGTGTAAGGGATAGAATGCTGCATATGAATACTTGCATCTGTACAATAATTAATAAACTCAGACTTGACATACTCACCACCATTGTCAGATCTGAGGGCCTTGATTTTCCTTCCAAACTGGTTTTCAACCAAAGCCTTAAAGACTTTGAATAAGCCAAAAACTTCAGACTTGTGTTTCAGGAAGTGAACCCAGCAATACCTGGAAAAGTCATCAATAAAAGTCAATGCATATTTGTCCTGAATCATAGACATATGAGAGAATGGGCCAGCAACATCACTGTGGATCAGCTCGGGGGTGCAGAGGTTCTCTCATGACTAGCTCTCTCAAATTTGTGCTCTGGGTGTTTTCCTAGGATATAGCCTTGGCAGACTCCTTTGGAAAATTTTATCTTGGGAAACCCTATGACCATCTCTTTTTCACTAAGATCTGATAGATATTTGTAGTTTAGGTTGCCAAATCTTTCATGCCAAATATTTCTGGCTTCATTAGCATGAATGAGAAGAGCATAGGGGTTTGAGTAAGGTAGGAAGTGTGAGAACATGTATACCTTTTGAGCATGATTTGCAACTCCTTTTGCAATGACTCTACCACTTGAGATCTCTATGATCTCAACTTCATCGGGGGAGAATATGACCTTCTTTGGAGACCCAGTGTGGGTCATCTGGTACACTGATAGGAGGTTGGAGATGAGACCAGGCACATACAGCACATTGTTGAACTGACCATCATCAAGATCTATCCTTCCTTTGCCTTTACTTTCAGTGAGAGAGTCATCCCCAGTACAATAGATGGTCCTTTCGACATATCCAGTGAGGAGAAGGCCTCCTTAGTCGAAACCATGTGTCTTGAAGCTCTAGAATTAATTATAAAACTAGGTGAGCTTGATGTGCCAGCAACTAGAGCATGAACTCTCTCTCTGTCATCTGAACTTGATCCTCCTTCTCTATTCTTTGAGCTTTCTAGAAGGGAGATGCCATTCTTCTCCAGGATTTGGGTTAGCATGTCTATCTGCTTTTTCATACAAGAGCTTTCAGAGTGATTGCCCTTATTGAAGTATGCGCACTTGTTCATTTCACGTTTGTTTTTCCTCTTTTGGTTATTCTTCTTGGGACCTTGTTGATCCTCCAGAGACTGTTTCTTGTCTCTTTTTTGCTCAGGTGGCTTTTTAGCTTTATTTTTATTTTTGAATCCACCCTCGAATCTCCAGCAATCAAATCTTGATCTTTGGATGGTTTGATGGTGCCCATCATCACCAGCTTGTCATGTTCTTGTGTGAGAGATTCCATGAAATCTGCAAGGCTAGGCATCTTCCAGGTTCGAGATGTCAGTTTTGTGGCATAGAAGGTTGAAACAAACACTAAATAATCAGGGCCCAGCTTCGAGAGGATGGCCAGCTTCGAGAGGATGGCCAGTACGAGCTGATCATCTTTCTTTTTGATACCACACTATTTCAGCTGCAAAACTAGTGCTTTGAACTTGGAGAAATATAGCTGCAGGGATTCAAAGCTCGTTGGACTCAGAGAAATCAGCTCATTTTTTATTTGATGTCCCCTCATCTCAACTGTCTTTCCAAAAATATCAGCAAGCTTCTCCCATACTTCATTCGGTGATGTCAATCCATCGAGATGGAAAAGGAGGTCTCTGGAAATACTCAGACACAGGAGGCAATAAGCCTCATCCCTCCTCTTATGCCATTTTATCTTCTATGCAGCTGCATTGGGCTCTGCTTCTGTTGCCATAGTCACCCTGTAGAGGCATTTCGCTCTCAATAGTATCTCCATCTTTGATTTCCATTCAAATAAATTGAAGGGAGTCAAGATAGTTTTCTGTGATTGATCCATAGCTTAGAAAATCTATCCCGGCTGTCAGTAGAAGGCTCCCAGTCACTGATGTCGAACCTACAAAACAATTTTTGAAGGAGAGAAACAATATACAATGGCTCTGATACCATTTGGAAATTGAACCAGGTGATAGATTAATTTTACTCACAAAAATGAACAATTGATCATGCAAAATCACTCACAAAGAGACTGAAAATTGGAGCTGAACACTAAACTGTATTAAATCAGTGTACAATAGCCAAACCTGTAATAACATAGGTTGCTGAATAAATAACATACATCAGGGATTCAAATGCATGAGGAGAAATTCGAATCTAGCATAAAGCAGGCTTACCAAAAATAAGCAAATCCCCCATAGGTGTAAAAAGCTGATCCCAAATCTGTCATGGAGCTCACGAATTGGAAAAAAGGCTTAGGCAAGCTAAAGAGTGGTGGAATGGCAGCTCATACATGCTTTTTCATGGATAAAAGAGAGGAGGATATGTAGGACAAAAAACTAGTCAACCTCACCTAGTCTAGCTTTTCCTTTTGCCTTAAAACACTGAAAAAGCAGGCAATAAAGCAGAAAAAGTAGAAGGGCACCTAGGAGGCTAGGAATAAAGCAGAATTGATTCCTTTAGCTCTTCCATGTGCTACATGAGTCAAATAAGGCAATTTTGACCATTATAGATAGGAAAATGACAACTTGCACAAGGTGGGACACATGAACTAGGCAAATAAGACAAAATTAATGAAATTAATGTCTAAGTGGGTAAACTATGGGTTGATTATTCTAAAACTCTATAATTGGAGGTCCACCTCATAAATACCTACTATAACTGGAATTGAATGTGAGAATCATGACTTGATACACACACAAGTCCTGAGCCTTGTACTACAATACTTTACAACATCATCACTCTGATAAATCAAAGAATTCAACTCAACACATGAAGAATAACCTTTATAATTGAAGGTTTAATTATCCTTAGTTCCAACATAAGAATCTACTCCAATTTACTGAGTCCAACTCAGCTTATCTACTTCAACACATGAGGCACATTCCTGGCTGCACAATATTGGATTGGAGAATGACTCGTGATGTTGTACATTTAACACTCCCTCTCAGCGAGGAAGGAATTCTTTGGCATACCAAGCTTGTCCCAGAAGTACTTGAACTGCGTCACTGACAAAGGCTTTGTTAACACATATGCAATCTGCTCATCAGTAAAATGTACTGAATTTTTACTGTACCTTTCTAGACCATGTCTAAGATGAAGTGATGCTTCATTTCAATGTGTTTCAACCTATCATGAAACACTGAGTTTTTGGAAAGTTTGATGCAACTTTGATTTTTACACCTAATAATTGTAGGCTCAAGTTTCTTACCGAACAATCGTGCACGCATCTTTCTCATCCGCACTAGTTATCTACAGATAGTACTAGCAGCAATGTACTCAGCCTATATAGTAACTTGGGAAATTGAACCCTACTTCATGTTGGACCAAGAGATCATAGAAGAACCCAAATTATAATAGTAGCCACATGTACTCTTTCGGTCAACTATGCTACCACCCCATTCAGAGTTAGTATAACTAAGTAATAACACCCCTCCACTAGAGGAATACTTGAGTCCATATGCATTTGTACCTTGAATGTACTTCAACACAAACTTAGCAACAACCAAGTGTCTGTGTCTTGGATCAGAGATAAACTGACTCGAAATTCTAATAACATAGCAAATATATGGCCTTAAGTGCATAAAGTAAATGAGTGTGCCAATAAGTTGTATATACAAAGTGGGGTCCATTGGATCCAATCTAGTATTAGACTCATGAAGTTTCCTCAAATTGGGAACCACCATAGTACTCGTGGATTCTCAATCAACCATGTCAAACATGTGCAATATGTCAACATTGTGCTTCCCTTGAGATAGAAATATCTCATATTTTCTCTACAAAATATCAAGGCCTAGAAAGTAGTGCATAAGACCTAAGACTTTCATCTTAAACTCGGAACTAAGCTCCCTCTTGCACCAAGCAATAAATTTTTCCTCTCCAGCAAGGAAAAAATCATCAACATATAAAACCAATATCAATGGTTGGTTCTTCACTACTTTGAAGTACAAACTTGGATCAACTTTGCTCTTAGAGAATCACAGTCTCTGAATATCGCTGTCAATTATTGCATATCAATATCGTGGAGCTTAATCCCATACAATTCTTTCTTCAGCTTGCACACATGGGACTCCTTCCCATGAATAAAAAATCCCTCAAGCTTCTCAATATAAACCTATTCCTCAACCTCACCATTGAGGAAGGTTTCCTTCAGATCCATCTGGTGAAGTGTCCATCCTATAACAAATGCAAGTGAGATCACAACTTGAATCGTGGTATACCTGGACACAAGAGTGATTGTCTCCTCATAGTTTATGCCCTCCTTCTGAGAGAAACCTTGAGCAACAAATCTGTCTTTATACTTATCAACACTTCCATATGCAACATGCTTGATCTTGTAAATCCATCTAGAAGTAACTATGAACTTCCCCTCAAGTTTGGGAACAACCTCCCAAACATCATTCTTCAATATAGAGTGATATTCCTCTACCATTGCATCTTTCCAAACTTACTACTTTGCAACTTATTCAGAAGGAAGGATCTAAGTCACTAATGTGACTCATCTATGCAACATAGCCTAAATATTTGTCAAGTTTCTTTTTCTCTCTGGAATATCCCACTGGTGCTCCATGCCTCTATGCATCTTGTATTATATCTCAGAACTATGCATATCTCCTCTTGGTAGGAGGTTTATCAACCTGTTCTAACTATTCATTAGGGACTAGAAAATCTAAGAACTCTACTAGATTATCCCTCTTAACATATGGATGGGGAGAATCAGTATATGGGACCTCTAACATATGAGTCTCATGCTCCTATGTGTCTGCATCTTATTTAGGTCTTTCAATCGCTTGAATGCAGTCTTTTAATGGAAGTCCACATCTCAAGTGACCTTAATGTGTCTCTCACTATGAACATATATCTTGTAGGATTTGGATGATTCCCTATAACGAAAAAATGTTCCATTCTTTCATGAAGGTTCCATAGTAGTCCTCTTTTCTTTCGGTATATGAATGTATATAGGAATTCCAAGATCCTCAATTGTGAAATATCTGGTTTCTCACTAGTAAAAACCTCTTCAAGTGTCTTCTCATCTAGAATGGCATGCAAACTCATATTCTTTATACACATTGTTGTATTGGTGGCTTATTCCCATGGTGAACTACACAAATATTGATCATGCAACATGGATTTTCCAACCTCACATACAGTTCTATTCTTTGTCTCAGCAAGCCCATTTTTGGGGGGGTTGTATGGAACTATCAACTATCTACAAATTCCTTCATCACTACTAAACACATTAAATGCATAGGAATAAAATTCACCTCCATTGTCTAACCTCAAAGCACAAATTTTCTTCCCTTTCCAATTCTCTAGTAAGGGTTTAAATTCTTGAAACTTGCTAAAGGTTTCTCTCTTAGCCTTAAAGAAGTAAATCCATGACTTTATAGAGAAGTCATCAATAAACAATACATAATATAAGCAACCACTTAGGGAAGGGGATGACATGGGACCACATACATTAGAGTGTGTTAAATCAAAAATCTCTTTAGATCTAGTATTAATACTAGAGAAACTCTTTTTAACATTCTTCCCAAGTGCACAACCCCGACATACACTATCATGCTCAAAATTAAATATTGGCACATCTTTCACCATTTGTTGTAACCCTGGTAGTGATTTATAGTGGAGGTGACTAAGCCTCATGTTCCATAACTCTCATGGACTGATAGTGTGATGTACCATATCTTAAATGTACTTCATGGGTTCCTTACAAAGTCCTCCCTCTCAAACTCTAATAACAATTGCAGAGTTCAAGTCTGAGTTATTCGACCATAGTATTTCCCTCTTATCCATAAAGATAACTTAGAAGCCCTTATTTTAATACCCCCAATTTTGACTTGGAATGTATTTAATGAAAATTATGTAAATTATGTAATTATGCTAGTATGTATTCCCAGTGTGGAGATCAAGGCCAAGGATCAACTAGTGAATGGATAGGCATGTATGATGTAAATATCTCATTTTGGACTTTGTGTTTGGATTATCATGCCAATTCAAAATGTACGTAAATATTATGTGCATAAATAAAAAAATGGTCCTACATGGTTGTGTAAAGAGCACCAAAGGGGTTATGATTCCACCAGAGGGTAAGAGGAAAGGGGGCCCATGGGACACCAAATCCTTTTTGCCAAATGTCAAATTTAGAAATCACCCAAATTCTATCATGTGCCTTATGTTGGAAAGGGGTTTTGGGATAAGTGAGTTGTGCAGCATCGCAGATGCTGCGCAAGCTCAAAGACACTACGCAATTGAAAGAGGGCGCCCAAAGCGGAGAATAGAATATTTTGCATATTTTGTGTCACTTTTTGTATTTTTGGACCATATTTTGTGGATATTCATCATTATTTTGTAGAATCAGTAAGAGTTAGTTAGGAATTCATCCAAGTGGACCTTGAATATAAATGCGCAAGACTATAAGTAGATTTTGAATTCTAAGTGTTGAATATCTTGATCTAGCGGAAAAACATCCAGAGAAGCTTAGTGAAGGATATTTTTGAGTATCTGAACTGATATCTATGGATCTGTGGACTATGATTTTTCGCGGAAGTAATATGGCAAGACAGAAGTTGACCTGAATCTCTGTGTTTATTTATGTTTTACTGCTTGTTATTTTTTGCGACTCAATGATGAATGTTATGTGAATCTGTGACATGGATCTATGATGTGATGTTTCCTTGTTTTAAATAATGTTATCTTGTTGGATCTATTTGTGTATCAGTATGTTGACTGTAGTTATGATTAAATGATGTGATCTATTAAAAAGTAATGATGAAATATTTTGCTAATGATTAAGTGAGTAATCGGATCTGTCAATGTTGCGATAAGTTAAGTTGATGCACATAGTCCTCTCCTATTTTGCAGAAACTTGGTTTCATTAGCTCTCCCTTGAACACCTTGGGTGAGACGTCATCCACTCTGCGGTTGTTGCTTGATGGGGTAAAACCTGTCTGGGCCGCTGCTCAAGGAGATCGCGGTGTTTTGGGTGTCGACAGAGTGGGAACCCCTGTCGACTGGTTTTGTTGGTTGGGTTAATGCCAACAAATGGTTCTGTTTTCGAGATCGTATTGTGACTGAGAGGAGGATATATGGAATCTAACAAGACTAGAAATTCAAGATTGGTTTGACCATAAGCTATGAGAATTTTTCGAGACAGAAAATTAGAACCTTGGACTGACAACAGATAAGTGGTTGGAAAGGTACATACACGATGGTCCACACGAGTCCTTTTTATCTGAATTTCCCATCATATTATACGAGTGGTTGGCGTGATTTACCTATTGCAAGACAAACTTCCAAGGAGGTGAGCCAACATCCCGGACCTCTGAATTAATCCAGTAGTTGCAAGAGACCGACATCAAGGTGTCACAAGATATTGAAGTATGGATGGAAATTATTTTGGAAGGCTATATCACCGAGTTCACGGTTGATACTACTAAGTCCTACAATGAAGCAGAAAGGGAATTTTTCAACGGACCAAGAGGTAGGTTCCTATTGTCTCTGCAATTGTCAATTAAGATGCTTGTCTATGAAAAAGGAATACTCAAGAGGCACCTCGAGTAGTAGAAATATGGTGTTGCTGTGGATACCACGAAGAGAAGGGGGGTAGGAGAATGGAAGGATAAGGGGTAGATAGGTGCAAGTTTTGATGAGACTGTGAGGGAAGCCGAGGAAGAAATTGGTCTTAAGAGGGGAGGATCAAGGTTTTGACAAGAGAAGAGGCGAAGGATAGGGGAAGGTCCTACTGCGATTGTAACGCAAGACTGCAAAGGAAGACCACATGGGACAAAGTGACCCTATAGTGACAAAGAGGATGACCAGAACCAAGATATTCCTAGGATAAGGGTAATATCAACCCCTAGAAGCAATGTCCCCACACCTCCGCACAGTACTCTACATTCAAGAAGAAACACAAGTTCCACATCCACTTGTTCGACGTGCTAGAAACATCCTAGTAGTAGATCGACGTCTATAGGAAGAAGGCTCAAGATGGCGGGAGATGACAAGAAGTTACCTTTGTTCCATGGAAGTGGGATTGACGATCCTGATTAGTACTGGTTTCTATATGAGGTAGCGTGGAATGTTAGACAAACTCTGAATGATGATGTCAAGAAGGGCCAATTGGCGACCACTCTTTGGGGTCATCCCCTGGATTGGTACATGAAATTTATACAAGTTCCTATGGGGACACCTACAAAGACATTGGCAGAATTCAGAAAAGGGCTCATTGAAGAATTCATAAAACCAAAGTCTGAAGCATAGTACATTACAGAATCGGAAGAGACTAAGCGATTCCCTAACGAGACTGTTTGGGATTTTGACCAAAAATTCAAGACATTATTGGCAAGGGTCAGTTTTGAGATGAGGTATGTCCAGCACAAAGAATGGTTCATCATAGCATTGGTATCTCATATCAAACAACCATTGATGTAACAAAATATTGTGACACAAAGCGAGGCTCTATATATTGCAATGAAGTTGGAGGTTTTTCCCATAGGAGAAAATGCATTTGGTATGTTAGCACCCAGATTCGCACCCAAGGTTGCAGGAAGGAGGATCCCAAGGTAACAGTAGAACCACTTTAGGAAAGGTAGCTAGCTCCTCCGATTCCATAGAGGGATCTCTCACACATACATAATAGGGCCATATTTATATTGTCACAGGATAAGTACCAAACATTGGTGGGTGGGAACAAAAGATAGATCTATCAGGCTATGGAGTAAAAAATAATCAAGAAAACAGAGAATTTTGCATAGGAAAATTTTCATAGGAGAAAGGTAGTGCTTCAATCACTGTCATTATATTTGGGGTCTGGCGGAAAAGGCAGAAAGATGACAACCCACTAGTGTAGAGCACCGCAGGGATGAATTCTACATCGGTTTTGGAGGAAATATTTGGTGGACTTTGCAGATAATGGCAGGAGCATATGAGTATGAATTCCTAACCATTATATAATAAATATACAATGTGGAGAAGATAGAATGTAAAAGAGATAACTAGAAAAACATGCACATGAGAAAAGAAAGCACAGACTCTAATTTGGAAACACACAAGAATTCCATTAAATGCATATAATCAGCATCAGCCTCTGTATATTAATTCAAAAGTATTACAAACACAATAGTATTACAAATTCAAAACCAACCAACCTTTTGTTCTTCTGTGAGGAGCCTATTTAAAGTGTCTTGGGCCCTCGAGACCAACCTCAAAACAGGGCCAAAATCAGTTACCAAAATTAGCAACAAATTCTTAACAAATAGTATTGTGGCCTCTTCCCACAGGTGACATAAAACATAATGACACAAACCAAAAAATGATGGAGGAAAGGTTTTTTACTGGGTCCAAAAGATGTTGCGTCTTCAAGCTCCCCGCTCACTTGATTTTCTCACAATTGTATCCTGGGTTCTGGTTGCTGTTAGAGTCCATTATCCTTGGCATAGCCTTTGCTCAGACTTGTTGTAGTTTTTGATCATTTTCCATTGGTTATTTGTCAGTGTCTCCAGTTTAACCACTTCTTATTCCATCACTTCAAGCTCTAGATTTTCCAGATAGGAAGGCGTTGGAAACTTAGGGCACAAATCCTTAAAATCAAATAATAGTTCAAACTCCCCAGATAATTTTTTGATCATAGTCTTTCCTGAAAGTGATTCTTGAGTTATATCTTCGAATTGTCTACGATCATGTCTGCACTTTACCAACCTGTCATAATACTCCTTATGGGATAGCATTGGTCCCTTTTCTTCCCAGAAGAAAGGGAGTCCTCTCTGGACCAGAAGTTTAAACTTCTCAGCAAAATCATCAGTTTGTCTGTGCATGAAATTCAACTTTGCCTTGACCATATTTAAATGGTGGTGTTTGTGAACCGCTCTTCTGGCCCATGTGATGGTAGGAACCCTGTCCCGAGTATTTCCTCGTCTGATGTCTTCATCTATCAAGCTATTCAGGAATTTGAGAGCGCTTTCAGCTATGTCCAAGGGTCTCTTATGCAGGTCTAACTTATCTACCTCGATGTGTTTTTTGGTTGCTCGTATGGTGTTTTCCTTATATTACATGAAATCCAAGTATGACCGTACTTTGTTTTCTTCCACTATAATCTCATCGCAAATGAGGTTCTTTGCTCCTATTAGAGCTTCCTGACCTGAAACCATCTTTGATAATTCATTGTTCTAACTCTCTAATTCTCTGCAATGCTCTTCTACTTACTCCTTCAGATCTTCTCTGACATTTTCCATTTCCATTAAGTCCTGATTTTGTTTCATCAGGTCGGTAATCTCTATAGTATTGAGGCTCACTTGGGACATAGCTTCGGATAACGAGTCTGCATCAGGTACTTTGGATGATTAGGTCATAGGTGTTGGTTTTTCCTTAGCCTTTTCCTTTAGCTCCTTTAACTCTTTTTCCAATTCATCTTGCTTTGTTTCAAAGGCGCCCCACTTTTCCTCTTCCCAGAGCTCGGCATATTTCTTCCATTGCACCTCTTTCCCCTCCTATATGAGTAATTTAGATTTACAATTGACCAACTCAATGTTTAGGGTCTCCCTCTCCTTTTCTATCTCCGTCAACTCAGGTGTCTGAATGAGCCGAGTAGAAGGAATCTCTAGATTTTTCTTGAGTAATTGGATAATACTTTCCTTTTCTTTCAGTAGCCTTTGGGTGGAAACACCTTTATCCATTGGGTTGTCTACCATAGATAGATCCAGTTTGAGTTTCTTGATCTAGGCTAGGTGAGACTTATTTTCCACTCTCTCCTTTTGCAGTGCAAACATCCTAGGCATCAGAAATGCTAGGAGGACGCACGATTGGCAATTGAATCCATAGACTCTGATCAATGTACTATTCTCTAAGAGGAACCAATCTCTGACTCTCCTTTCAAGGGATGATTACAGCATGCTTTTCATCTTCGACAAGTGTCTCGGCAACCTTCTTTGAAAGAGGGTCTCATAGACTAGAGCCATGAGGGCATTCATCAATTTGCAATAGTCACTACGCATGTCCCTTGTCATGACCATCTCAAGGAGATGTATGTCGTCATCATTAAAACTCAAAAACATTTTCATAAGAATAGACTGGAACCTGAAGGTCTTGTACTAACTAAAATTACTCAAATGGGAATTTATATTTCTGGCCAGGGACTCGTCGAACTGCAGACAACCAGGTGGTGAAAGCTAAGTCGACATTCCTAACACCACTTGGCTTAAACTAAGGGTAAAAATTAGGCTCAACAAGGGTTCAATGGCAAACTTATTTGAGTCCAAACCTAAAAGTTGGCTTGCTAGGATAATTATACATCGAGTCTCTTCATTGAACAGGTCGAAATCAATGGGGAAAGGAGGGTTTGACAACTATATTTCAGGTTTTATATAGGATTTGAGGAAGGCGTCCTTCTGTTCATCTAAGGATTCTCGGAAGAAACGAATTATATCTCCTTCATTATATTCATTGGACAGTTGGATAAAATCAGAGGGTATCGACAAGGTGCTTTGGATATTGAGCGAATTAATGGGACACATTCTCCTAGACCTAGACATGTCCATAATCATACCTTCAGACGAGGAATATTTTTTGGCGCACGAGCTCACAAATTCAGGGCAGCTAGGGGTTTCCTCGATGGAAAAGTTATAAAAGAAAGATATGAACACCCCATGTGGGTCAATTCCCTATGACTAGAGAGCTTTTAACTTAGCCTGAGTGACTTCTACACTATCATTTATAATGATAGTATCAAAGACCCTAGCATTCTTATCTGTTATGGCTTCTTCAGCTCCTTGAAACCCAAGGTTTTGAGCTTCTGAATCCTCCAATTCAGCCATGAAACAACAGTTTTTGTAAGAAAAATGTACTAGGGTGGTTGACAGCTTGGTCTGAGGTTTGTCCAAGGTGGCGTGGTTTGTAGAGTAAAAAATCCTCACTTCCCGATGACGCAGAATAATAACTTGTTTGGATTTATGTGCTGACTTTTACATTATTTTGTCTTCTTATCTTACCAAGCACCTTTTATGCTAGATGCGATCATAGCCATAGATGTAGGGCCCCAAAATATAGGACCGAACGATCCCTACCGTCAAATTCTCGCACGATAATGTTTACTTTCTTCAGCTCGTGTGCACGTCCACTTCGCGGGTTACAACCCCCACCATAGATCATAGACCTCCTCACTATCTAGCCATCTGATGTGGAGAGCTTTACCGAATTTCTCTTTTCCCAACTGAGGTTTTATTTCAAGCACTTATGGTAAGCGAAATATTCCTTTCACCATAGATATGCCCCTGCATCAATATCCTCCATTGGATGAATTCACCCTTTAACACATTTCACAAATTTTGGCTCGCCATCTCCGCAGTACACTTTGGATCGGTGAAATTAATATCCTTCGTCGATCTAGGGCCTTTGTGATCTCCACCATTACAAGTCACCGCGGTTTAAAAAATTTCACCAATTTGGAGAGGATCCTTTTGGTATGCATTCAGAAATCGCGAAAAGGTTTTTTGTCGTCGATTTGCATCAATCTCCGATTGCGACCGTCAAAACAATTTCCTCCTTATACACTTTGTTTGGCGGGTCTTCTTCCTCCTCTTCTACATAGCCAATCACAGGTGGACAGGCGTATGACTCCAAGTCTGGGGTTCTTTTCCACTCGATAGGTCGTGACTAGTGCAGGTTCTCTCGTCCTTATAAATTCCCTCCAAATTTCTCTTTCACAGATGTCTCCTATTCTCCTCGTTAATGTTCTCCCAAGGCTTCTCCTTGTGAATTATTTTGTAGGACCCGATTTCTCTCTTTTAGGTCAGAAACCTTTTGTCCCATTTAGTACAAATCATGTGCTAACAAGTGGTTCCAACTAGGGAAGCTATCCTCCCTGCGAGGTAGAAAAGAACCCGTAGACCAGGTGACTGATCCATTGGGCAGGAATCTCTTCCCCAAGCTTTGAAACATTTGTTAATGTTTCCTTGTTGCTATATTTAATGAAGACAAAAACTAGAAAAATAGAAAACTGGCAGTCCTTCCAGGTCTTATGGCCTTCTCCTTGAGCTTCAAACTCCTTCTGGAACCAGATTCTTGTTTATATGAAAACTAGGAAATATATACAACTATAGTACATGTGTTCATTTCTTTACTTCATTTCAAGTAGTGTTTCAGGAACCTCCCATTCACTAGGCATCCTTCTAGTAGGGACCCATCTTGGTGTTGCAGAATGGAAAAGTTCTCTCCTCTGAGCGCTACAACAATGTACGGACCTACCCACATATGATCAAATTTACCATGCTTTCCTTTATCTTCATGGGGTGCATCCTACTTTAGGACCTGGTCATCGATCAAGAACTTTTCTTCTTTAACTCTCCTATCAAAGGTCTTTTTCATTTTCTCTTGATGCACCTACACGCCGTCATAGGATTTGTCCCTTAATTCGTTCAACTTGATGATCTGATTTATTCTTCTCTACAGGTGGTTTGACTCATTTTCATGTTCTTGTAGTAACCTCATCACCGACACTCCTAGAGATGACGGGAAAACCACTTCAGACCCATATACAAGCTGGAATGGGGACATTTCGATGGCTCTTTTGGTGCTAACCCTGTCATCCCATAAAGCATACTTTAACTTGGTGTTCCATTCCCTTTTGTTTTCTTCCAACAATTTCTTTATGATTCTTACGAGGATCTTGTTCAAAGACTCTGCCAACCCATTTCCCTGGGGATAATAAGAGGTAGAATGGTTGAGGTTGATGTGATATTTGTGGCAAAAATTCACCATATTCTTTGATTTGAAAGCTAGAGCATTATCATTTACTATTCTTCGGGGGCACCCAAACCGGGACAAAAAATTTTCCTCTAAAAAAATTATAATCACCTAATCAGTGACCCTCTTCATAGGAATTGCCTCTATCCATTTAGTAAAGTAATCGATACAAGTCAGGATCCAGCTGTGCTTCCAAGAGGAATTCAAATTGATCTCTTCGATGAAGTCTAACCCCCACTATTGAAATGGAGCCTCTGCAGATATAGGGTTGAGGGGGAGTGGGTCAAGTTTTCTCTTTCCTTCGAAGACTTGGAAGTGGTGGCATTTTGAGGTCTCTTTGTACACATTGGATAACAATGTGGGCCAATAGAAGTCGTCCCTAAAACTATTGTTCAATGTGAATTTCTAGGAGTGATGGCCTCCATAATCCCATTTGTGGAATTCTTTCATAATCTGTTGGGCTTCATCTTCCAATATATAATTCAAAAGGAAACCTCCTGGGTCTTTCCAGTATATGTACTCATTCAAAATGAATAATTTGGAATATTTCAATTTTATTTACCTGACCCTTGTTTTTCTCAACCTTGTAGGTGCCTGTACATTTTGCAGCATATATACAATGTCAAAATACCAAGGGGAAATAGAGAAACTAGGCATCACCTATGCTTCGGCTTCCAATTGGAATGAGTGACTTGTTAGGAAGTTCAGCTGCAATGAGTCACAATTTGAAGTATTCATCATCTTGCCTAACCCTTGACCCTTAACCAATTCAGTGGGTTTCATCTCGATATCATATTCTAACAATACAGTGACCCATTTCGCTCTTCTCCCTTCGGGATCTGGCTGTGTGAGGATGCATTTCACGGTGTTGCTGGGAACGTAAGATATGATGTGGGAATGAAGGATGTAGAATCTGAAATCCTTTAATGATTTTATCAAGGCATAATCCTGTTTCTCCATTATGTCATACTTCATCCCACCATCTCTTAGTACTTTTCTGAAAAATGCTATAGGTTGTTCAACATTCTGGTCATTCTTTTGTAATAGCACCACAGATATAGTGTGGTCAGATGCATATGAGAAGATCAAGAATTCTTTGTTGAAATCAAGGCTTTCTAGGACTGGGGCTTCGGTGAGGGCCTTTTTAATATCCCTGAAAGTTGTCTTCTCATTTGGTGTCCACTTAATTTCATGGTCTTTTCTGAGCATGTTAGTAATGCTCATTAGTATCTCTACAAAGCTAGGGATGAATCTTCTATAAAATTTACCTTCCTGATGTAGGACTATACTTCCTTTTTTCTCCTACGTTCTTAGACCTTCTGGATGGATTTGATTCTTTTTTAGTCTATTTTTATACCATCCCTTGAGATGATATGCCCCAACAAATTTCCTTCTTCTAATCCAAAATTAGATTTCTGGGGGTTCAATGATATCCCATATCTCCTGCACTTCTAGAAAAACCTTCTCCATTTTGATGTATTTGTAACTTTGGAATGTATTCACTTGTATATCTTATGTATTGCACCCCAATGTTTATTCTGGGAAGTATTTGTAATATAATTGAGTCATGTCATGCCTCGATGTTCCGATTGGGAGATTTAATAATGTAAACAAGTCATGTAAAGTCATTGAGGCTAACCCTCCATTGTAAGTCGAGGAAATAGTCCCCACAATTGAGTCAAGGTTAACCCTGCTTGTTGATCGGATTGAAAATTCCCCATAGTTGTGGGGCACTAGGGTTATTAGATTCTCCTAGAGATGTAGGCTCTGGTAAGTAATTGTTAAGTGAGGTCGACTTGTTGGAGTGGACATAAATTGAACATAAGAATATAAATAGAAGTGAGGCACTCCTCATTTCTATATATCACACACACACACTCACTCACTGGGGCGCATGAGTGAGAGGGGAGAAGCTCTCTCAAATGAGAGATAGAGAACAGCTGTTGGAGATCATCTTTTCTGTCTTTGGGTTTTATTGCTTCCATTGGTACTCATTATATCTCTAAGAAAGTTGCAGGGTTTTCTCCTTTATGGTTTCTCCAAGGAAAATTCTTCGTGTCTCTTATCTCTTGTGTTTATTGTTGTGCATGTTATTCTCTCAGATAAGATCCTAAGATCATATTACTTAGATGTTAAAAATATAACATGGCATCAGAGCTAACCTGAGAAGAAGACACTATGCAACTCCGGAATCTAGGGATTCTTAATTTTTGGGTCTCTCTCCACAATCCATTAGCAAAATAAGGCTAGGATGACTCTCCATTGAAGGGCGCATTTTTCTGTCGAAGTAGAATTTGATTCCGAGCATTTTCAGTTTTTGGTGCAGGAAATTAGGGCTTTTTACAGAAGAGAATTTTTTAGTGATCCTAGCATAGGATTACTCTCCTCATCAAAATATAATTTTAGAGACCCAGGTCTAGATTTTTGGTTGGGTAAAAATCTGGGAAAGTCAAACCCTAGTTTGACCCCAGGCCTGAAAAACCCTAAAATACTAAAACTTATAGTTTTGGTAGATTTGATATATATCGAGATTGGAGAAGGATCAGGTGCCAAAAATTTCACAAGTCAAATATAAATTCTTGATGTACAATGTTTCAAAGTTTCAACCTCAGATTCACTATATTATAGGAGATATGACTCCTCCAAGTTAGGGTTCCAGCCTCTCCCATGATTCCTCCCCAAATAGGACACCTGGGGAGAATTGCTATATCTCGTGCTAAGAAGTTCCAAATGGAATTTCTCAAGATTTTATAGAGAGGGCATAGGCCATAATTTGCGTGATAAAATTTTCAAACCATGAAAATGAAACAGTGACACGTGGCAGTCCGTACAACTTTGCTATGTTGAACAGTCCTGAAACAGGTCACCTTGGGAAAATGCTCATAAGTCCCAATTGGTGAAACCAATGCTGATGAAACACATGGTGGTGGAACATGGACAGACGAGGATACCTCAACATGAAATTTCAGACACAGAAAAGTAGTAATTTCAGAGACAACACAGAAACAATATCAGGAATTTCTACAGAATAAATTTGTAAAGAAGGGCTTCCTGTTCCGGCAGCTTCCCTCCATTGTTTTTCAGAAAAGGAGTACATTGGACAACTCACCTTGAAGAGGTCGATATTTCTATCCAATCAGATCTAAAATATTCCAAGTTTTGAAAATTAGGGTTTCTCTGACAAACCCTACATCAGCCAGCTCCGGAACCAGGATGGACACCTCAAATCAGTAAGATCTAATATTTTGCTATTTACAATTGAGGTTCTCATTCCAAGATGACTAATCACGCCAGCTTGATGATAAGCTTGGTGAGGCTGAAAACTTCCAAGCATGGAAGTATAGTATCTCAGTAGTTCTTGAAGGAAATGAATTGGACACCTACATAAGTAGAGATGTTCTAGTTCCAGAGGGAGATGAGGCTAAAATCCTTACACAAGAAGATCTTGTTCAAGGCCAAGAAGATCATTGTTGATTTAATAGAGGATCACCTTATACCACAAGTGTCTTCCCTAAAGACATCGAAAGATATGTTTGATTCCTTGACCAAGCTATTTGAAGGAAAGAAAATAAATCAAAAGATGACTTTGAGAAACTAGTTGAAGAATGTGAAGATCCAGAATGCAGAGACCATACAGTCATACTTTACGAGGGTCTCTCAAATCAAAGAACATATTGAAGCGGTAGAAGAAGAAATGGAGAATGCAGAAGTTTTGATAACCACCTTGAATGGCCTCCCAGGATCATGGGATTCATTCATTCGAGGAATGTGTGCCAGAAGGAAGTGAGTACTTTCAGTAGACTCTGAGAAGAGTACACACAAGATGAATCTTGACTCATAATAAGAGAAAATAAGATGGGAGCAACTGAAGATCAATATTTCACGATTCAAAGAAGAAACCTCAAGTAGTGAGGAATATGAAGAACTCAATTCTTGAAGAGCCTCTTATCCATCTTGAGCATTTGGATAATAAATGATGATGTTGTGAATGAAGAAGATGATGAAGTTGAAAGAAGGAGTCTACCCACGAAACAAATAAAGATAAGTATTCAATTGTCATTTCATGATATTGTTTTGTTATGCATTTGTTTATATTCATTTGATGTATTATGCATGATAGAATGTTTGCATTAATGACAGTATACAACTAATATGCATGTGATGGGTAAGTAGCCCATGGTGCTATACAACTCTCCATTGCTACTTACCTAGAATGAAATCTCTTTGCTGACATATTGGATTAGTGCATAATCTCAATGTTGTCCTGGTAGAGATGGAAGGAATCTAGAAACTTTCTGTGAGATATGGATGAATGTTGTATTGGCTAAAATAGTTGCATGATCATATATTTATGCATAAGAATTTTTCATTATGAATATACCTTATGAATTGTTTCTAACCATACAACTATGCATATAACTTGTAGGAAAGATCGTGTACAATCACCTACAAGCAAAGAAGTTTGAGACTTGTTCCGAAGAACAAGTGATGACAGTTCGAGAAATAATCGAAGATGAAGAATAATATGATGAATACAGTGACATCATTGATAAATAAGTAGCCAAGAAAAAAGGGAATACCAGTTCAAGAAGAATGATGTCTAGGATGCAGTATCGAGACCTAGTTCCATCATGCAGTAGATGGAAACATCATGGGATACAAGGAAAGATTTGTAGCACGAGGCATAGACTATGAAGAGACATTTGCAGCCACTAGAAATACACATTATAGGTAGAATCATGTGTGCAAATGAAACAAGGCCTTGTATGAGCTTAGAAGGCACCCATGGGATAACACATACATGAAGATCTTGAGGATAACCTAGAGTGATGAAGATATTAACCTTTGCTACAAGGTTGAAGATGAAAGCCTATAGAGGATGAAAAGCTCACAGATGGATTCTAGAAGAACACTTTCAAAGACAGAGGATATTGGTATCCAGTGATACTAGATGGATACATAGAATATTAGTAGCAGAGGAAGCTACTTGTCACTCTGGTACAGAATGTTTCAATGCATAGAGTACAAAAGGTAGAGGGAGAATGATGCTCCACTTCAGAGGGAGTGATTGCATAAGATCCTGAGGTTCGACATGGTACGATAGGATGGATAGATTATTGATGACTCTAGGATTTACTGAGAGTAAAGTGGATTCCAACCTTTACTTCAAGGTTGAAGGTGGAAGACTAGTGATGCTCCTATTATATGTTGATGACTTGTTCCTGATAGAAAAGAGGAACTCATTAAAGTTGCAAGAAGGAGACTTGTTGCCGAGTTCGAGATGAAGGACTTGGATATGATGCACTAATTTCTAGGCATGGAGGTGTGGCAGAATGCAGATGGAATCTCCTTGGAACAAGGGAAGTATGCAGTAGAGATCCTAAAGAGGTTCAGGATGATGGAATGTAAGGCCATGACCACACCTATGGAATCGAACTTGAAGCTATTGAGTGTTGCCTCATCAGATCCGGTTGATGCCACGATGTTTCAGATGATTTGTTCCTCGATGTACTTGAAAAACACAAGACCATATATTTGCTTTGTGGTGAACACCTTGAGTCACTTTCTGACATATCCTAAACATGTTCACCTGATTGTTGTAAAGCATATTCTAAGGTACCTAAAGGGTATGATTGATTATGGTCTCAAGTATGATGCGAATCAAAAGTTTAACTTGGAGGGTTATGTTGATTTAGATTGGGCAAGAAGTGCTACAGATAGAAAAATAAAGTTGAGGTGTTGCTTCAGTATGGGATCAAGTGTGATCTCTTGTTTTAGTAGGAAGAAATCATGCTTAGCACTAAGTACAGCCGAAGCAGAGTACATCGTAGCTTGTTCGGCTAGTTGTGAGGCAATCTAGCTCAAGCAACTACTATCTGAGTTATTTGATCTCCCATTGGATGCTGCCTGTATCTTCTGTGACAACCAGAGTTGTGTGAAGTTGTCTGAGAACCCAATGTTCCATGACAAGTTGAAGCACATCGAGATCAAATATCACTATATCAGGGATATGGTGCAGAGAGGAGCAGTGAAGCTCTAGTATGTTGCGACGGATGAGCAAATAGCAGATGTGCTGACCAAACCACTAGCCAGGGTGAAGTTTGAGTACTCCAAAGAGAGGCTTGGTTTTCTTTAGATAGAAGATACTTCAAGGAATAAATGATGGGACACATTTGCAAGAGCCATTCCAAGCATGGTAGGAGGATCCTTCCCATGGCTGTGGTTGTAATCACTGTGTGATGAGCATCGGAATGATGCTTTTGTTTATTCTATGATGATGATCAGGATGATCATATGATGATGATATGAATCAGGATGATGATGTGATGAGTATTAGGATGATACATTGTGGATATATTGTACAGATAAGCATGTAAAAGATCCTAAGAGATCCGATAGTCTTTGCTCAGATGCTCTTTCGAGGTTTTTCTACAGGTTGGTCGTGGACAGGTTGTGCATGTAGAATAGAAAAGATTCTGGTAGATTCTATAGTCTGTACTAGGATGCTCTTTCAAGGTTTTTGTATATGTAGCATAGAAAATATCCTAGGAGATCCTATAGTTTGTTCTAGGATACTCTTTCAAGGTTTTGCTACTATAGGCATGTAATAAGCTTTGGAGATCCGATAGGTTGAGCTATGTGCTCATAAAAGTCCTAGGATGCTCTTTAAAGTTCTTGTAGGTTGCAAGACACTCTTTTAAGGTTTTTCTTGACCACATATAAAAGATCCTGGGAGATCCTATAGTCTATTCTAGGATGCTCTTTTGAGGTTTTGTGGTGGTAGTCACATAGAAAATATCCTTGGAGATCCTATAGTCTGTGCTAGGATTCTCTTTCAAGGTTTTGTGACGACCACACAGAAAAGATCCTTGGAGATCCTATAGTCTGTGCTAGGATGCTCTTTCGAGGTTTTGTGGTGGTAGTCACATAGAAAATATCCTTGGAGATCCTATATTATGTGCTAGGATGCTCTTTTGAGGTTTTGTGACGGTCACATGGAAAAGATCCTTGGAGATCCTATAGTCTATGCTAATATTCTCTTTCAAGGTTTTGTTGACACACGTAATCAGTCCTGAGGATTCCATAGTATGACCAAAGATGATGAATACCTACAAAAGCCATTCTTTTGGAGAATGTAGGCACCTGGTCAGTTACCAGGAAATTGATTCAATTTGGGATTGAAGCTCAACCTAGTGCTGAGAAGCCATTCTCTAGGATAATGGAGGCTCCTGGTCAGTTACCAGGAAATTGATTCAGTCTAGGAATGAAGCTTAGATTAGTGTTAACAAGCCATTCTCTAGGAGAATGGAGACACCTCATTAGTTACCAGGAAATTGATTCAGTCTGAGACTGAAGCTCAGCTTAGTGCTGAGAGGCCATTCTCTAAGAGAATGGAAGCACCTAGTCAGTTACCAGGAAATATTTTTTAGTTTGGGACTGACACTCAGCATAGAGCTGAGAGCCATTCTTTGAGAACAAAAGATATAAGTGTTGGGCGGGCCATTCTGACATGGTTCTTGGATGTGTTCCTCTCATGGTAAGATATAAGTGCTGAAGAAGATGAAGACCTACCTGGAGGCTAGGCCTACAACCAGCATGAAAAAGGGTTGGCTCTGTAGAACTTCTTGTGACGAGAAGAATGAAGAGATAAATCCATTTGATTGAGATAGCGGAAGTAGTGATGATGATGATGATGATACAGTGATGATCCAACTTTGATGATGATCCAGTTCAAGTGATGATCCAGACTTAATGAACATGACTTCACGATGAAGATGACTTGACGATGAAAATGACTTGAAGATGAAGATGGCTTAAAGATGAAGATGAATTGATGATGATCCAGATGATACAAAGAAGAAGACTTGTGCTGATAAATTGTGTCGAGAGAATACCTTCCCAGTTAAGAGGGAGTGTTGATGTATTTGTAACTTTAGAATGTATTCACTTGTATATCTTATGTATTGTACCCCGATGTTTATTCCAGGAAGTATCTATAATGTAATTGAGTCATGTCATGCCCTGATTTTCTGATCGGGAGATTCAATAATGTAAATAAGTCATGTAAATTCATTGAGGTTAACCCTCCATTGTAAGTGAGGGAAATAGTCCCAAAAATTGAGTCAAGGTTAACCCTCCTTGTTGATCAGAGGGAAAATTCCCTACAGTTGTGGGGAACTAGGGTTATTAGACTCTCCTAGAGATGTCAGCCCCGGTAAGTAATTGTTAAGTGAGGCCGACTTGTTGGAGTGGACATAAAGTGAATGGAAGAATATAAATAGAAGTGAGGCTCTCCTCATTTCTATATATCACACACACACACACACACACACACACTAGGGTGCATGAGTGAGAGAGGAGAATCTCTCTCAAGTGAGAGAGAGAGAACAGTTGTTGGAGATCATCTTTTCCATATTTGGGTTTTACTGCTTCCATTGGTGCTCATTCTATCTCTGAGGAAGTTGCAGGGTTTTCTCCTTTCTGGTTTCCTCGAGGAAAATTCTTTGTGTCTCTTATCTCTTGTGTTTATCTCTGTGCATGTTATTATCTAAGATAATATCCTAATATCATATTGCTTAAATGATAAAAATCTAACAGGTTCTTCATGGTCTTTTCTGAGCATGTTAGTAATGCTCATTAGTATCTCTGCAAAGCTAAGGATGAATATTTTGAGAAAATTTACCTTCCCAATGAAGGACTGCACTTCTTTTTTTCTCGTAGGTTCTTAAGAAGTGCAGTCATGTTACGAAGGACTGCACTTCTTTTTTTTTTACCTTCCGGGTCTATTTTTATACCATCCCTCGAGATGATATGCCCCACCAAATTTCCTTCTTCTAATTCAAAATTAGATTTATGGGGGTTCAATGATATCCCATATCTCCTACACTTCTAGAAAAACCTTCTCCAAATGTTGGATGTGTTCTTTATCCGATATGGAATACACAGTGATGTTTTCCATATATATCACAATGAATGCCATGTCCATGGCAAGTTGGAAAATGGCTCCTGCGTTCATGAGACCAAAAGGCATTTTGGCGTACATAAAAGTCCCACAAGGCATGGTGAAAGCGGTCTTTTCCTTATCTTCGGGCAATACCTTCACCTAGATGTAACCCAAGAAGCCATCCATGGTGTAAATTCTCTCAAACCCCATGACTGTCTGCAAGATGTGTTCCATCTTGGGAAAGTATAATTATCCTTTAAAGAAACCCTATTCAAATTCCTGAAGTCTATGCATATCCGGATCTCACAATTCTTTTTTCTAACTGGAACCACGTCAACGACCCACTTAGAAAATATGATTGTTACAATGACCTTGGCATCAAACAGCTTTCTGATTTCCTTCTTGATTATGGGCAGCAATTTTGGATTGGCCCTTCTCAATTTTTGTTTGAAAGGATTTTTGCCTTGCTTTATGGGGATGGTATGTTGTATAATGGATGTATAATATTCTTTAAGATATTCATAGCTCCATGCAAAGAATTCAGCATATTTCTTCATCAAACTGACGTAATCCTCCTTCACCTCGGCGGGCAAATTATTCGACAGTTTTATGATCTTCGGATGGCTCTCGGTCCTGATGTTCTTATCTTCGATAGAATCCTCTGCAAGCTTCATCTTGGGGTATTTAGCCACGTATTTTTGGTCGAAAAACTTCTCCAGGGGTATCAATACTTTGGGGATATGTTACCCTTTAGTTGCATTATGTCCTTTCCCCCTAGGGAATCTTTATACTGCCCACCTTCATCACTCTCAGCATCTTGAAAATTATCGAGGTGGAAGTTATCGTTTTCTATCAGGGTGTTTTCAAAATCATCAAATAGCTCCAGAAACCTATTAATCTGTTCATCATCGTTGAACACTTGCCAGTGTTTGGAGTTGTCAAGTATAACATGCCTATTCCTGATGCATACCTTATGTTCCTTTTTCCCATTTTCCAAGGCCCCGAATCTTCCAACAGCAACCGCTAGGGAATAAGCGACCGTGTTTTCAGTTCTAGGGACTACTTTGACCATGTATTTGGTGAAGAAAATTTCCAAACATATCCCACACTTCATTTCTATAGGCTCTCATCCTAGGATTCCTGGTTTGATATATATCATTTATCTGATTTATAACCAATTCTGAATCCCCAATAATCAATACTCGCTTAGCTTTACTGTCCTTTAAGGCATGTAGTCCCAACAATAAAGCCTCATACTCTGCTACATTGTTATTACATTCAAAATTTAACCTGTAAGATAGGCTCTCAAATTCTTTAATGGGAGAAATAATATACACACCTGTGCCAGCTCCACTTTTAGCTATTGAACCATCAAAGTATAAGGTCCAAAGACCTTCTTCCCTTTCTTTCACTACTAAAGCGCCTTGTTCCTTGGCAAGTTCTTCTTCTTCTTCCTCAACGGACGCTGAGATTTCAAGGGTGCCCGGGGAAACGTCATTGAAGAAGATGGACAACCCCAGGTCAGTGTTGACAGCATATATAGCGTGATTGTCCGGCTGGTTTTGGCTACTGACCACATACGAGGATCTCTTATCATTGTACAACATCTTACTACCTCTAGTCATAGCAATAGTATCATAAGACATAGCCATTTGCAGGCTCTCTTTTAATTTGGAGGTCCAGGACCTAGACAGCAACACACCCAACTTGGCAGGAATGTATGCCACAACCACATCCATCAATACCATTTTGGAAGGAAATTCTGTCAGATTCACTACCATGTCTTTGATTAACCCGATACATTTCACCTTTTTTCGAATCAAAAGAATATAATTCTTTGTAGGGTCTAGTGACCTCTAACCCCAAACTTTCTACCACCCATTTTGGCATCAAATCATGTGATGCTCCTAAATCTAGCATAGTGTTATGTACGACCATGTCATGTACATTCAAGCTTAGATAAAAAGGAGGAACCTCCTCTTCATCTCCATTTTCGATCCTGGTCCCAAAACTGATGGTGGGGGTGTCGTCATTCACCTCTAGGATGTCGGGCTAAAAATATCCCTGGTCTTTAACTATCCGGGTTATCTTATCCATGTATTCCTTATTTCTTAGCAATTCATGGAAGGGAATAGATATTTTTACCTTGGATAGTTCGATTTGCAGATTGAAGATAGGGGCGACCTTTTCCACTTCGACAAGTGCGGGTGGCCTAACTTCTTTTACCTTTTCACCTCTTCCCATGGGCTCTTTGCATGGGATTTGTTCTCCTTATTTATCCTTGCTTCTGTCTTCACTTTGTAGACTAGAGGATGGATGATTTGGATTCAACTTAACTTTGTTGAACATGACATCTCTACTCCTCAAATGGATCTTTCTCTTGACCTCATCTATGGCATCCATGTATCCTCGTTGATACTGTTTTGATTCCTCTTCAAGGTTCTTTGGATCTTCTTCATGGGTATACAGGTTTTGATCCGCTTCTGTGAGGAATATATCAGAAAATAGATCTCCAAAATGGTGGATCTGATCTTCAATGGGTTCTTCGTCACCTCCACCATCGACATAATTCTTGGGAAATGGTGGTTTTATCTGCTGATCGTTCGGGTTCCTGGGGTTTCTGGCCTCCCTTTCTGTAATCTGTGGAGGCTGAGGAGGATTTTTCCTCCTAAAGTTTGGGTTTTCAATTTGGGGTTCATTTTATTCCCTATTCAGCGACCCATTGTCTATGGACAACTTATCCATCATCTTCTCCATCATTTTCAGCATCATTTCAAACTCTGCGTCATTAGCAGAAGCAATAGAGGTAGACAACCCATCTTCCCAAACTTTCCTTGTTTCCATCTTTTTCCTGATCTTCCCGCTCACCATCATGTTAGCTTCCACTTCCAAGTCATCTTGGAACATCGCAGGGAGATTGGATGACTGCCTCTCCCTTAAGAGCAAAGCGAAGTCGCTATCAAAAGCATCAACGTAGTATAGCTTCGCAGCACACACTAGCAGTTTGATGTTGGCGGGATTGGAATTGTACGTCCTCATAAACCTTCCAGAGAATTCATGCACTGACTTGAAACCACCTTTCTTCAAACCAATGTACTGGGACATGATTTGTAGGGTGCTTCTTTTATCGTCCCATATTTCCAAGAGCGCAGTCTAGAAGGATGCAAACATCCAGATGGACCTAGTGGGTAGATATTTAAACCACTTCTTAGCCTACCTTGAGAGGCTCAACATGAAAAACCTCATCTTCACATCATCATAATCTACGAAGTCCAAATCCAAGAAGTCTTCAAATCTGTCAACATGCTGTCGGGCGGTGAAATTTCCTTCCCCATCATAGAAGGGGACTCTTTGGGCATAACCTTGGGGAAGGTCATGCAACATGATAGGAATCTATAGTGGGGAAAATTTGCAAGCCATTGGTATAGACGGGTTTGGGACTACAGGAGGGACTTGGAAGACAAATTGATTTCGTACCACTAGGGGGGTACAGGGATGAAAATTATGGACAACAGGGTTCCCAATTATTTGAAGGTTATGTCATAGAGAATCCAACAGGTAGGCATCCAAATGGTCAGGATTCACACTGGTATTTATTAGATCTGACTCTGACTTGGATTTTGGCAGGGTACTCTTAAAGGAAGCCTCTTCCACAGAAACTGGAATGCTATGAAATTATTGAGTGGAGGAATTTTCAAACTAAGGAACAGCTAACTGATATTTTCCCTTATTCCTAAATGGCCTATTCAGATTATCCAAACTTTGAAAAACCTAGGTGTTAGGATTACCTCTGGTGTGTGACTATTGGGAAGCCAGGATGACTTCTGTATGTAGCTGAGAAACAACATGGAGTCACCAGGGAAAATATACAAACTTATTCACTTGTAGGAGTCTCTTTTTTCCACAAAAACCCTTTATCTTTTGAATATTTGTCATTCTTCCCAGGGATTATCTTCAATCTGGTCCCTAGCAACGGTGCTAGTTTTTTATCACCCAGAATCGCACCCAAGGTTGTAGGAAGGCAGATCCCGAGGTAACAGCAAAACCACTTTAGGAAAGGGAGCTGGATCCTCTAATTCCAGAGAGGGATCTCTCACACATACATAACATGGCCATATTTATATTGTCACAAGATAAGTATCAAATATTGGTGGTTGGAAAGAAAGAAAAAAAGATCTATCGAGCTATGGAGTAAACAATAATTAGGAAAACAGAGCAATTTGCATAGGAAAATGTTCACAGGAACAAGGTAGTGCTTCGATAATTGTCGTTATATTTTGGGTCTGGTGGAAAAGGCAGAAAAATGACAACCCACTAGAGTAGAGCACCACAGGGATGAATTCTACACCGGTTTTGGAGGAAATATTTGGTGGACATTGCAGATAATGGAAGGAGCATATGAGTATCAATTCCTAACCATTATTCATTAAATCTACAATGTGAATAAGACCGAATGTAAAAGAGATAACTGGAAGCACACGCACATGAGAAAAGAAAGAACATACTGTAATTTGGAAACACACAGGAATACATGTAAATGCATATAACCAGTATTCGTCTCTACATATTAATTCAAAATTATTACAAACACAATAGTCTTGCAAATTCAAAACCAACCAAACTTTTCTCCTTCCTTGAGGAGCCTATTTAAAGTGTCTTGGGCCCCCGAGACCAACCTCGAAACAGGGCCAAAATTAGTTACAAAAATCAGCAAC
The DNA here is from genome assembly GCA_001517045.1 of Pseudotsuga menziesii. Lineage (NCBI taxonomy): Eukaryota > Viridiplantae > Streptophyta > Pinopsida > Pinales > Pinaceae > Pseudotsuga > Pseudotsuga menziesii. Next base: position 197,228 of record LPNX011163263.1, on the reverse strand, counting down.
AAATTCTTAACAAATAGTATCGTGGCCTCTTCGCATGGGTGACACAAAACAAATAATGATGGAGGAAAGGTTTTTCTCCAGGTCCAAAAGATGTTGTGTCTTCAAGATCCCCGCTCGCCTGATTTACTCACAGTTGTATCCCAGGTTCTGGTTGTTGTTAGAGTCCATTATCCTTGGTGTAGCCTTTGCTCGGAATTGTTGTAGTTTTTTATCATTTCCCATTGGTTATTCGTCAATGTCTCCAGTTTAACCACTCCTTCTGCCTGTACTTCAAGCTCTATATCTTCTAGATAGGAAGGTGCTGGAAACTTAGCACATAAAGCCTTGAAATCAAATTACAATTCAAACTCCCTAGACAGTGCCTGAAATCGATTGCTGAGTTATATCTTTGAATTGTCTGTGATCTCATCTGCACTTGACCAACCTGTCATAATACTCCTTTTGGGACAGAGTTGGTCCCTTCTCTTTCCATAAGAAAGGGAGTCCTCTCTAGACCAGAGGTTTAAACTTCTCAGCAAAATCATCAGTTTTTTTGCGCATGAAATTCCACTTCGCCTCAACCATCTTTAAATGGCGGTGTTTTTGAACCGCTCTTCTGGAACATGTGATGGTAGGAACTCTGTCCCAGGTAATTCCTCATTTGATGTCTTCATCTATCAGGATGTTCAAGAATTTGAGTGCACTTTAAGCTATGTCCAAGGGTCTCTTATGCAGGTCTAACTAATATGCCTAGATGTGTTTTTGGCTACTTGTATGGTGTTTCCCTTATCTTGGATGAAATCCAATTATGGTCATACTTTGTTTTCTTCCACTATAATCTCGTCTCAAATGAGGTTCTTTTCTCCTATTAGAGCTACCTAGACTGAAACCAGCTTTGATAATTCACTGCTCTTACTCTCTAATTCTCTACAACGCTCCTCTACTTTCTTCTTCAGATCTTCTCTAACATCTACCATTTCCATTAAGTCCGGATTCTATTTCATCACGATGGTAATCTCTATAGTCTTGAGGCTCACTTGGTACATAGCTTAGCATAACGAGTCTCCATCAGGTACTTCAGATGATTGGGTCACGAGTGTTGGTTGTTCCTGATCCTTTTCCTTTAGCTCCTTTAACTCTTTTTCCAGTTCGACTTTCTTTGTTTCAAAGGCATACTTTTCATCTACCTAGAGCTAGACATATTTCTTCCATTGCAGCTCTTTCCTCTCTTATATGAGTAATTTAGCTTTACAATTGACCAACTTAGTGTTTAGGGTTTCCCTCTCCTTTTCTATCTTCGTCAACTCAACTATCTAAATGAGCCAAGTAGAAGGAATCTCTAGCTTTTTCTTCAGTAATTGGATAGTACCTTCCTTGTCTTTCAGTAGCCTTTGGGTGGAAACACCTTATCCCCCAGGTTGTCTACTATATATAGATCCACTTGGAGTTTCTTGATATGGGCCAGGTGAGCCTTATTTTTCACTCTCTCCTCTCGGAGCATTTCTTCTAATCTTTTCTTCCCAATCATCAATTTGGATATCTGTAGAGCACCTTCAAGTACATCAGTGTAGAGGTATTCACTTATCCCCTGATGAAAATTAATTGTTGGTTTTAGGGACTCTTTTCGAATATACTTTTAACTCTACAACCTTATCACTCATGATCATGGAAAAATTCAGGGTGCCTTTGGTAGGGTCTCTGACTGTCACCAAGGAGGTCATCTCACCCGATAGTTTGTCCACCTCTTCACTCAACTTTGTCCTTTCTTCAAAGGCCTTTTTACCAGCCTCTCTGTACTTTTCTAGCAGCTCGGTTTCAAACTTATATTTTCCTATCGCTTCCTTAGGAACACTACTGAACACATATTCCTATATCGCAAAGGATAGGCCCTTGAATTTCATAATTTTATTCTTTCCCTTAGCACTAGTGCTCAGCATGATTCCATCTGGTTCCTCAATTTTCTGCTTTTTGGGTGTCTGGGCCACCTCTCCTTCTTCTACATCCATGGCTTCTGAGTATTCTCTCTTATTTTCTCTATCAAACAAGCTGACCAGAGGTGTAATCTGGTTGGCCACAGCTATAATGTAGGAGAGGTTATGTTGAGGAGGACTCTCCAGCAGGGAAAAAAAGGTACACCTTTCTGGCATATCTTCGTCGAAAATGATTTCTTCAAGGTGCTACATCCAATTCGCTCTTTCTGCCAATCCTACTACTTCAACATGTTTGAAAGGTTTTCTCTTGTTTGCTTGTCTTCTGCTAGAGATGATGTGATGTGGGTCATAGTCAATTGTGGCTTCCATGTCAAAACCTATCTCCTTGAGCAATCCTTTGACCTTTGGCAGAGCCAATTTGTTCTTGATAGTAAAAGGGCCAACCACCCATGGAAACCTAATATCTGCATGTTTTCTTGAACTTATGAAATGGTCATCTTCAGCTACCAACCTTTGTCTTATTAGTCTCAATGCAAACATACTATGCATCAGAAATGCTGGTAGGATGTACGATTGGAGAGTGAATCCATAGAATCTTATCACTATACTATTCTCTAAGAGGAACCAATCTCTGACTCTCCTTTCATGGGATGATTGCAACATGCTTTTCATCTCTAGCAAGAATCTCGGTAGCCTCCTTTGAAAGAGGGTCTCATAGACTGGAACCATGAGGGATTTCATGAATTTTCAATAGTCACTATGAATGTCCCTTGTCATGACCATATCAGGGAGTTGTATGTCATCATCATTAAAATTAAAAATAAAAATCATAAGAATAGACTAGAACCTGAAGGTCTTGGACTGACTAAAATTAATCAATTGGGAATTTATATTTCTTTCCAGGGACTCGTCAAACTGTAGACAAGCAGGTGGTGAAGGATGACTTGATGTTCCTAACACTGCTTAGCTTGAACTAAGGGTAAAAATCAGACCCAACAAGGGTTCAATGATGAACTAATTTGAGTCAGACCTAAAAATTGGCTCGCTGTGATAATTACAGACTGAGTCTCTTCATTGAGCAAGCCGAAATCAATGAGGAAAGGAGGGTTCAACAACTAGCTTTCAAGTTTTAAACAAGATTTGAGGAAGGCATCCTTTTGTTCATTTGAGGATTCTCGAAAAAAATGAAGTATCTCTCCTTCATTATCCCTAAAATATAGAACTGAGTGATCCTTGCCATCAGATTCTCACATGATCATGATTACATTCTTCGACTTGTTTGCACGTCCGCTTCGTGGGTTACAACCTCTGCCATAGATCACAGACTTCCTCACTCTCTAGCCATCTGATGTGGATAACTTTACCAAATTTCTCTTTTCCCAACTGAGGTTTTCTTTCGAGCACTTATGGTAAGAGAAATGGTCCTTTCACCATAGATCTACCCCTGCGTCAATCTCTGTCGCTAGATAAATCCATCCTTTAACAAATTTCACGAATTATGGGTCACCATCTCCGCGGTGCACTTTGGATCGGAAAAATTAATCTCCAGCATCGATCTAGGGCCTTTTCGATCTCCACCGTTACACATCACCATGGTTTAAAACATTTCACCAATTCGGAGAGGATCCTTTTGGTAGGCATTCAGAAATTATGAAAAGGTTTTTTGCCATCGATTTGCTTCGATCTCTGATTGCAACCATCGAAGAAAAAAAATTCCTTTTGCGCTTTTTCTGATGGGTATTCTTCCTCCTCTTCTGGGAAACCAATCACACTGTGGTCCTGCGTATGACTCTAAGTCTGTGGTTCTTTTCCACTCGATGGGATGTGACTAGTGCAGGTTCTCTTGTCCTTATAAATTCCCTTCGGCTTTCTCTTTCATAGATCTCCCCTATTCTCTATGGATCATTACTGTTCTCCTAAGGCTTCCCCGTGTGAAGTATTTTGCAATCCCCATTTCCTCTCTTTCGGGTCAGAAACATTTTGTCCCATTTAGCAGAAATTAGGTGCTGACATGGTATGAACCATATTTAGATGCAGTTGGCCAACTTAATGTTCTAGTTGCAAGATATCAAGAAAGGGAAAGAGCATCGCGAAGATCTTTGGTGCACTCAATGTTGCATAGAAAAACATACCAAATATACTTACCCCAATTTTCGAAATTATCTATTGTTAGGAGCACCGAACCCATTGAGTTGTGGCATTGTACCATGGTGTCGTATTTTCTAAGTATATGGGAATTGACATGAAGAATGCAGATACATGCATAAGATGGTAACGAAGCCGGTGAACTTATACTGCACATTTTTTCAATCTACGGGCCACGAATATAAGGATTGTCGTGCATATGACCTAATATAGGAAAGGACGTATGAATCATACTATGTAAAAGCAGAATATTATTGGGCGGTATAGCAACCGTAGGTGGTACAACCACCACCTCAACCACATTATGTACCACCACCGCAGATGCATTTTATACCGTCGCAGCCGCAACAATATTTCGTGCCACATTGACAATATAATCAGATGCAAATGGTTCCACCACAGCTGTAGTACGTTCATTCAACACATTATATTCAATAGCAGTCGAATCCCTTGCAACAGAAATTAAATCAACCACAGTACCATCAACAAGGAGGATTCCGAGGTCGAGGAGGAGGATTTGGTTGAGGAGGTGTACGAGGTCACGGACCTGTCTAATGTTACAATTGTGGTGTACTAGGGAATTACTAGAGAGATTGTCCATAGTTGCAATGTTCATGTATGTATTGTACCGCAATTAACCACACTATCGAGAACTGTCCACAACTTATTGTGAGGTGGTAGGCAAGAAATGTTCCTCAATTGCAGAATCAAACTCAGTTGCATAACCAAAACCAATTGCAACATCAGAACCAGTTGTCGAACAAGAATCAAGTGCAGAATCGAGCTCATAACTAGATTCCAATTCAGAACCAAAATTCGACTCAGAACATGAACCAACCTATGAATCCACAATTGAACCAGAATCAAGGGCCGATGGTTGCGATGATCTCGATGGAACCAAGAACAGAGGATGTTGATGTCGCTATCGTCACTCACGGAGGTGCAATGACTGGATAAGATATCCCTCATCCATAAATTCGGTTGGTTGGGAAGAAGAAGGTGTAATTCGATATCAATTCCGAGAAGGACACGTTCTTTGAAGCACATGATGTGATCGAAATGAATCCTTGTAAGTCACCTATTTATGAAATTCTCACTGTTTTCGATTATTATTTGGAGGCGGGACCATCAAGACAACATGGTACCTTGTAGAACTTCTTTGAAAGCTTCTTGTTGTTGTCAAGAGATCTTGATGCTCTTGTCGATATTGATAACTTGTTGCATTGACCAGCGAAGGGATGAAAGGATTATGTGGTGAACTCCTTGCATAAGAAGAATACAGGAAAATAGATGCGTATGAACATTCATATTGGGGACTATGAGGTAGATTCAGTCATTTTAGATCTAGGCTCAGCTGTTAAAATTATGGCAAAGCAGACATGGAAGAAGATGGGGAGGCCAACACTGGGCTAGTCTCCAGTTCAGCTACGATTGGCTTATCAAGCCAAGGTACAACCAATCGGGTGTGTTCCGCACCTGATAGTGGATGTTGAAGTTGTTGATGGTGGAGGATCATATCTCGCATTGCTGGGGATTGTATGGACCTCCAGGCTCTAACTGCTACAGTTGAATAATCGAGTGATGATGCCAAATATTGTGAATGGTAGCAGGTTGAAGACCTATAGGAGAGGATCAAAACTGTGCAATGCTTGAGGCATTACGTAGTGGAAAAAAAATTAGGAAGGATGGATAGAAAGAAGGAGGGTGCCCCAGCAGGAAGTGGTTGCACAAAAGCAGTAGTCAGTAGCGTAGTTAGGAGGTCATGCTACAACTTCCACAGGGAGTGAAATTAGAAATCAATACAGATAGTTAAAAATAGTTAATCGATGATGCTTGTTGAAGTGATGCACACTTATGGCCAATCCGACCATTGGATTGACATAATCGCCATTGGATTCAGGTCGTTAATAAATAATTTGGTCATGATGAGTGGAATTGATTTGGTAATGATGAGTATGGATCCACTTGATTGTATAAGAAGGGGCTCAACATGGTTAGAAGACACCATTGTGCAGAGTTTAAGAAAAGTTACAGAGTTGTAGAGCAAGTTTCCAAGTGAATTTGAGTAACTTGAGCACATTTCTAAGTGTCATGAGGTTGAGTGATGGTTGAGTCTCACAGGGAATTGGTGCAGCATCCAAAGTGACCCATTCACAATAGATATTTTGAGTGAATAGGATTCACTAATCATACCAATAACCATTGTGGAATAAGTTGTCAGTATGCCAATCCGATCATCGTCAATGCCGAAGAGGAAGAGAAAGGGGCAGAATCCCAGCTCTCAGAAGCCACAAAAGAGACATACCAGAACATCTACAAGGGAGTAAGGAGAAGAAACTACGTAGACGGGGCCATCGAACTTAGGATTTGTGGAGTTTTCATCTCGAGTAGCGGTTTCTGTCAAGGACATCCCTAGATATATACCTCCTAGTCGGCCTGGTGCGAAGACCAAGAATCCCACTATGAATCAGAGATACCAGATAAAGATGTAAGTGATACCAAAAGGGATGGTATGCACTTTTGACATCATGCCTATGATAATGCATATGAAATACAAATATCATGACTTTCTTGCACTAGAGGATGTTGTGAACAAGCCATATATGCCAATGGTAGCGGTAGAACGGGGCGGATAGAGCGTATTCTGCACGAATGGTTGCATGGGCTGGACAGAGTCGTATTGTTAGGTTTGATCAACATGCCACACTTTGGGCAACTGAAGGAGGTCAATGCATGTGTGAAGCAGATTTTGGCATGCTTCCATGGAGGATTTCTATGGTTGGATAAACCAGTTGAAGTCCCGATGGGGTCGATTTCAGAAATAACGGGGCTGCCCAAGGATGGGCCAGACCCCTCACAGTATTTCCGAGGAAAAGACAATGACAAGAAGCATGCGATGACATTGAAGAAGCGCTATGCTTTATAGTGAAACAAGATGGTGTACCGCATTGATAGTATCAATGACCACATGCTACGCATTGGCACAAGGATTTTGGCTGTTAATGTGGTCAGGAAGAACCACCCCCTCCAATGTAATTTGAGGGTGGTTGCATGTGCTAATTTGTGTGTGCAAGGAGTACAAATGAATTGGTCACTCTTTCTCATGAACTAGTTGGCAGAGGACGTAGAGGAAGTACAAGCAGGTGAAATACCATTCACATACAGTTGGCTAATCATCTTGATCGCATTAGTGGATTATATGGATCCAGATGACTACCAAGGCATGGATGTCAAAGCGATAAAGGTATGCAAGGGAGCACGATATCATAATCTATGGTGGGTAAAAGAAGCAAAAAGATTGACAGATTGTGTGACAAAATTTTGGATCTATTGGGAAGTGTTGTAGGTGACAGTCATGAAAATTCCAAGACTATCTGAGGAAGCTGCAACAAATTATCAAAGGATTGCGTGATTCACCATTGGACCACATGCCATCTACATCCAAGCGCGGCGTGACCCAAATAAGCAATGGTTGTCGATGCAGTACAAGGTGTCTGATACAGAGTTGGAGTCCATGATTAATGATTGGCCTACATAATGGTAGGAACCAGTCAGTTTAGAAGAAATATCGACAGGACCCTTGATGAATGCACCTATTGTAATACTCCAAAAATTCATAAAAATTTAAAATTTTTCATGTAACATAAAATGTTTGTAGTCATCACTGCCTAGGGACAATTAACTGCTAATAGTTACTTTAAACAGTGTTAAACTAGAACTAAATATTTTGTTAATCTCTAGTTCTACATACTTATTAGTTTGTTTTCATAATTCAAAGTTAAGGATTTGACTTAGTAGATTATGATTTGGAATAACAGGAATTGAAACATCTGTTTAATTTCTAGTACTAAGTTTGTTTTATTGTCTTATGATAGTAGGAAAGAACTTCAATTGAGATCGAGGCTTACTTAGCTTATAGCTAATGCAGTCAAGTGATGCTTCTTTTACAGGTCCTTTATAGGTAAGAAGTTTGTTACCAGTTTCCAGATCGAGATTAATATCTCAACTAGCATAAAATAGAATGCTATTAAATTTATTAATTTTACAAATTTCAGAAGTATAAGAGGTATCGTTGATCTTATTATTTATGTTCTACATAGTGTTGATGTATTTGTAAATTCAGATAGTATTCACTTGTATATCTTATGTCTTGTACCCCGATGTTTATTCCGGGAAGTGTCTGTAATGTATTTGAGTCATGTCATGCCACGATGTTCCTATCGGGAGATTCAATAATGTAAACAAGTCATGTCAAGTCATTGTGGGTAACCCTCCTATCATTCAAGGGTTAAAGTCCCCGCAGTTCTGGGGCCCTAGGGTTATTAGACTCTCCTAGAGAAGTCAGCCCTAGTGAGTCATTGCCAAGTCGGGAATTAGTATAAATAGAGAGTGAGCCTCTCTATTTATCACACACTCACTCACACTCAGTTGTAGCGCATAGCTGAGGAAGAAGAAAGTTGTTGGGGATAGAGAGAAAGAGGCTGCTGCTATCAGGATATCATCTTACTACTTTTGGGGATTTTCTTTTGGTGCTGATTCTATCTCTAAGGAAGTTGCGGGTTTTTCTCCTTTATGGTTTCTCCGAGGAAAATATTTGTGTTCATTGTCTTATGTGTTTGATTGCTATGCTTGTTATTCTCTCAATTAATATCCTAAGTTAATGCTAGCTCAAATGATAAAAATCTAACATGGTATCAAAGCTAACCTGAGAAGAAGACACTATGCAATTGCAGAAACTAGGGCTTCCTACTTTTTGGATCTCTCTCCACACTTTTTCAGCAAAATAAGGTTGGGCTAACCCTCATCTCTAGGGTGCATCTTTTTGTTGAAGCAGAATTTGATTTTGAGCATTTTCAGTTTTTGACCTGACACTGCTACCAGAAATTAGGGCTTTCCACATAAGTGGAATTTTTGAGTGATCCCGGGCCTATATTGATCTCCTCCTCAAAATAAAAGTTTTTTGATCAAGATCAAAGCTTTTGGTTGGACAGAACTCTAGGAAAGTCAAACCCTAATCTGCTCTTGAACTAGCATTGTAGAAATTCAGCTCCAGATCCAGATCTAACATCTTAAACTGGTAAGATCTAAATATTTTGTATTTCCATTTGAGGTTCTCAGTTAAGATGTCTCATCATACCAAGCTTGATGAAAAGCTTGAGGGAGATGATAACTTCCGAGCCTGGAAGTATAGGATCTCCCTAGTCCTAGAAGAAAATGAGTTGGACTCCTACATCAATGAAGAGATTCCAGTTCCAGAGGGAGATGAGGCTAAGGCCTTACACAAGAAGAAGTTGGATATGGATAAGAGGATTATTGTTGATTCAATCAAGGATCGCCTCATACCACAAGTGTCCTCCCTAAAGACACCTAAAGCTATGTTTGATGCCCTAACCAAACTGTTTGAAGGAAAGAACATAAACTAGAAGATGACCTTGAGGAACTAGTTGAAGAATGTGAAGATCTAGAATGCAGATACCATACAGTCATACTTCACAAGGGTCTCCCAGATCAAAGAACAACTTGAAGCAGTGGATGAAGAAGTGGATAATGCAGAAATTGTAATGACCACCTTGAATGGTCTCCCTAGGACATGGGACTCATTCATTCAAGGGATCTATTCCAGAAAGAAGCTAGTCAAATTCAGTAGACTATGGGAAGAATGCTCTCAAGAAGAAGCTTGGATAGCAGCTCAAGAAGAAAAGATGGGAACTGAAGATCAAGCTCTCATAGTACAATCCAAGAAAACCAGATCTAGCCACCACAGAGGTAAGCACTCTCACCAAAGGAGTAACTTTAGAAAGCCTAGAGATATGTCTAAGTATATTTGCTATACATGTGATGAAAGAGGACACTTTGCTAGAGATTGTCCTAGAAACAAAAGTAGCTCCCACAAGAAGAAGAGAAACAAGAGAAGACATCATGCTCATGCTACAGAGGATGATGAAACTTCCACGAAGAGAAACAGACAAGACAGTGATGATTCTTCAAGTGACAAAGAATATGTTCTGATTTTCGCTCTCACTGGAACTATCACACATGGCAGCAATGATTGGCTTATAGATAGTGGTGCTTCCAAACATATGACATGATTCAAGGAATCCTTTGTGAAACTATCTGAACATGAATCACCTCACAAGGTGAAACTCGGAGATGACTACCAGTATCCAATAAAAAGTAGTGGTGAATACTCATACAAGCTAGACTCTGGAAATTCTATCAAGATGAAAGATGTATTGTTTGTACCTGGACAAAAGAAGAACCTCCTCTCCATATCTGCATTAGATGCAAAAGGAATGAGGGTTGCATTTGTAGATGGCCAAATGGAAAATCCTTTGATGATGCAGTAGTGATTGGGGAACAAGAAGGAGGACTATACAAATTGAAGGGCAAACTAGAACAAGCTTTGGTTCATGGCTCAGTAGAACCAAATGAGCTTTGGCATAGAAGGCTTGCACATGTGCATTACATAGCACTACCACTTGCAAGAAAAGCTGTTAAAGGTCTCCTAGAAATGCAGACAAAACATTAAGGTGTATGCAAAGGATGTGCGAAAGGGAAGAACACAAAGAAGACATTTCCAAGTAGCGAGAGCAAGGCAAAAGGAATCTTGGAAATCATATGGATGTCAAGACAGTGATGAAATGGAAGATACACCAGATGGATGTCAAGACAGCTTTCTTGAATGGTGTATTAGAAGAGGAAGTGTATATGGAGCAGCCACTCGGTTTTGAGACACATGACAGGGAGTCTCATGTGTGTAGATTGAAGAAAGACCTGTACAGTTTGAAACATGCACCCAGGACATGATACGATAGAATTTATGGATTTCTATCCAGGTTGGGCTTTACTAAAAGTAAAGAAGATTCCAACCTTTACTACAAGGTTGAAAAAGGTAACCCAATGACACTCCTACTGTATGTAGATGATCTTTTTGTAATAGGTATGGATGGGTTGATTGTTGATATGAAGAGAAAGCTTGCTGCCGAGTTTGAAATGAAAGACTTGGGTATGATGCACTATTTCCTAGGCATGGAGGTGTATCAAAATGCGGATGGAATATTCCTTAGACAAGGGAATTATGCAGTAGAGATCCTGAAGAGATTTGGGATGATGGACTGCAAGGCCATAACCACACCTATGGTATCGAACCTGAAGCTATTGAGTGATGCTTCATCAGGTGGTTGATGCTATGATGTATCATCAGATAATTCGGTCCTTGATGTACCTAACGAACACGAGACCAGATATTTGCTTTGTTGTGAAAACCTTGAGCCAGTTCCTAATAGATCCAAGACATGTTCACTTGATTGTTGCAAATCATATTCTGAGATACCTGAAGGGTACAGTTGATTATGGGCTCAAGTACGAGGCAAATCAGAAGATTAACCTGGAGCGTTATGTTGATTTAGATTGGGCAGGTAGTGCCATTGATAGGAATAGCACTTGAAGATACTACTTTAGTATGGGATCAGGCGTGATCCCTTGGTTTAGCAGGAAGCAGTCCTGTGTGGTACTGAGTACGGTTGAAGCAGAGTATGTTGCAGCTTGTTCAGCTAGTTTTGAGGCAGTGTGGATAAGAAAGCTATTATCTGATTTATTTGATCTCCAGTTGGATGCTAATTGTATATATTGTGACAACCAGAGTTGTGTGAAGTTGTCAAAGAACCCAGTGTTCCATGACAAGTCAAAGCATATTGATATCAAGTATCACTATATTAGGGATATGGTGTAGAGAGGAGCAGTGAAGCTCCAATATGTTACAACGAATGAACAGATAGCTAATGTGTTGATGAAGCCATTGGCCAGAGTGAATTTTGAGTACTTCAAGCAGAATCTTGGTGTTCTCTAGATCGAGGTTCCCTCCAAGGGGAAATGATGAGACCTAGAGCCATTCTGACATGGTGAGAGGATTAGGTTTCTTCCATGGTTAGATGTAAGGGATGAGCCATTCTATCATGGTGAGAGGATTTGGCTCCTTAAATGTCATATGTGAGTGCTAAGCCATTCTGATGTGACTGTAGGATTGGTTCCTACATGATCAGATATAAGTGTTGAATGCCATTCTTGGAATGGAGGCACCTGGTCAGTTACCAGGAATACTCAGCTTGGTGCTGAGTTTCCATTCTCTAGGAGAATGGAGGCACCTGGTTAGTTACTAGGAATCCTAAGTGTGGGACTAAGATCCCTTTTGATGCGGTGTTTTCGAACTGGTCGGATGTAAGTGTAGAGCCCTTCCGATGCGGTGTTTTTAAACATGGTCGGATGTAAGTGCAGAGCCCTTCCAATGCGGTGTTTTCGAACATAGTCAGATGTAAGTGCAGAGCCCTTCCAATGTGGTGTGTCTGCATATGGTCGGATATAAGTGTTGAGCCATTCTAGTACGATGTGTTTACACATGGTCAGATGTGAGTGCTGGGCCTTTATGATAAGATGAGGTCATATGTGAGTATTGGGCATGCCTTTCTGACAAGATGAGGTCAGATGTAAGATCTAGGTGGGCCATTCTGACTTAGGGTCAAATATAATCACTGAAGACCTACATGAAGGGCAGGCCTACAACTAGCATGAAAAAGCACTGGCTCTGTAGAACTTCCTGTGATGAGAAGAATCAAGAGATAGAACCATTATGAGATAGCACTGATGATGATGATCCAAACTTGATGATGATCCAGATCAAGTGATGATCCAGATGTGATGATGATCCAGATGTGATGATGATCCAAATTTGATGATGATCCAGATCAAGTGATGATCCAAATTTGATGATGATATAGTGATGATGATCCAGCAGTGATGATCCAGTAGTGGTGATCCAAATCGAGTGATGATCCAGATCCTGTGATGAAGAAGACTTGAAGAGGAAGAAGACTTGAAGACAAATATGACTTGAAGATGAAGAAGACTTGAAGATGAAGATGAATTGAAGATGAAGAAGACTTGAAGATCAAGACAACTTGAAGATGAAGATGACGAGATGATTCAGTCGATATAGAGAATAAGACCAATGCTGAAAATTGTGTCGAAAGAATACCTTCCTAGTTAAGAGGGAGTGTTGATGTATTTGTAACTTCGGAATGTATTCACTTGTATATCTTATGTCTTGTACCCCAATGTTTATTTCAGGAAGTGTCTGTAATGTATTTGATTCATGTCATGCCCCGATGTTCCTATCAGGAGATTCAATAATGTAAACAAGTCATGTCAAGTCATTGTGGGTAACCCTCCTATTGTTCAAGGGTTAAAGTCCTCACAGTTCTGGGGCCCTAGGGTTATTAGACTCTCCTAGAGAAGTCGGCCCTAGTGAGTCATTGTCAAGTCAGGAATTAGTATAAATAGAGAGTGAGCCTCTCTATTTATCACACACTCACTCATCTTACTAAGGAAGAAGAAGTTGTTGGGGCTAGAGAGAAAGAGGCTACTACTGTCGGGATATCATATTACTATTTTTGGGGCTTTTCTTTTGGTGTTGATTCTATCTCTGAGGAAGTTGCGGGGTTTTCTCCTTCACATTTTCCCCGAGGAAAATATTTGTGTTCATTGTCTTATGTGTTTGATTTATGTGCTTGTTATTCTCTTAGTTAATATCCTAAGTTAATGCTAGCTTAAATGATAAAAATATAACACATAGCTACTAGTAATATAAGTAATTTTAGTAAACTGAACTTAGTTTAGTTACTCTTCCAACTCACTATAGCTAAAACTTGATCGTTTAAATTTCATCAATCTATTTTCAGTTTAAATCTTGTATATAACTCTAATGAAGTTATATAGCAGATTCCTTTTTCTACTTACTTAATGCTGAGTTAAAATCCATAATATTTGTTTCCACAACATTGAGTTAAGTTAACATAGGAAACCTATGATCTAAATAAAGTCATTTAGTATACTGACTATTAATCGCATATGGACATAAAACTTAGTGTATAAGATAGTTCTTCTGAACTATTCTAGTAATTATCAAATGGAGAAATAATAGTACAATATTTTTTTATATGATTTTTATCCCATCAAGCAATATATATATTTATCTAAACTTAATACCTAAACTATTGAAACCAGATATAATTCTTCCACGGTTTAGAAATCTCACATACATATAGGAGTAAGTATTTTATGGGCTCTTTTTACCATGTCTAAAGTTCTTATAGCATGATGTTTGATATTCAATCATGGTTTATGTTTTACTTCCATAAATTCTTGTTTAATTCTATGGTAGATAGAAATATAACCCTAGTTTAATATGAACTAATCCCAAAGTTATAAAACAAGGGTAGATATCTTAATGTCATTTGCATCTTCTTATAATACTCATTAGGGATTAATATATATAGTAAGTGTTATATATAACAAGATATATTATAACCATAGTCTTTTTACATAAAATCGTTAATGTTTGTAGGCTATTTCGAGGGTCTTCCAACTATACTACAAACCCACAATGCTCAAATAAATTAGCTTCCACTTGGTCGAAGCTCGATGGTTAGGTTTTGGTTGACCATGGAGGCAGTATAAGACTGCTCTTAAAACCCTAAAAACACATTTTTTTTCCTAATATTTTGTCTCTATTGTGATTGTATGAGCTTCAGGCTCATGGCCACATGGTTGTGTTGTCAATCCTAAAACTCTTAGCTACAGGCTTCCTTTATGCCAATCTGATTTCTTTTGCATGAAGGATTTTCATGTTTACAGCTTTGTGCAGTACAAGAACCCTTTTGTCGCCATTACCTTGCCTCTGTGAGTGTTACTCTTCATACTCTGGTGCATTAGAGAGTTGGTGAGGTGAGCATGGCTCTTGGTTTGTCGTAGTCTGGCCTGAGTTGTTTCATTGTGTATTCGAGTTGGGTGTAGCATGAAATGTCTTCACATCCTAGTATTTAGTGAGGATTGACTCTGTCTCACCATGGTTCTGGTATTGGTCTTGCACAGTACGCATTGTGTGTTCTCTTCTGTCAGTACTTCCTTGAAGCTCATTCAACTTTTCATGGTGGCTAGGGTTTGATTATACCATATTTTTCACAGCAAAGGCAAAGAAATAAGTCTAGGTATGAATTCTCTTAGTTTTTGTCAAAACTTGCATTGCTAAGGTTCAATATTTTCGCTACTAACAAGGGGTTTAAAAAAATTATGGTTCTTCACTTTTGCAAGCTTCATTCCAGAAAGAAAATCCTGAGTTGAAAGATGTCACAAGAAGGGGGCTCCATAATCGAGTTTCTTCTGGTAAGACTCGATTTCGATGAGGTTCCTCCTGCAGTGGTGTATGGTGTTTATTTTTAGTTGGTGCAGCTCAATGGGTTTTTGTTTTACGGCTCAGTTGTGGATACACTGTGTTTTAAATGTTTTGGGATTCCATTTGGCCGATACTTTGATATGTTGTTTAAATTATTGGAAGCCCTAGCCCTAGTGCTTGTTTCATAATGGAAAAATTTGGGGCCTTTCATGGACGAGACTTGAGAAAATATGGGCCTAGTGTGTTTACAGTTATGTTATTTTGATACCGGCTTATAAGCCGTGACTCTAATCATAAAGGGCCATAGGGTCGTAACTTATATGTTTCAGTGGTACTGGGTTTTAGATAGTGTTTAAATTTACTTTTAATAAGCTCGAAGCTTATTGATTGTACTTATGTTTTGATAATATAAATATTTTGTGGTTTCAAAATGATGAGAGCAGCTGTAAAATTCTTGTCAGTTCTTACTTTTCTTCGAATCTGTTAAAATTATCCTAAACAGTTTTTATTACTGTAAATTGATGTTTATTTGATTATGTTCTTTTTTTTAAAAGAAAAGAAATGTTTCAGATATTTAGTTCTTAAAATATCATTTGTTTTTACTGTCAAAATATTATTTACTTCAGTACGTAAATAAAAAGAAAGGTTGTTTATCCAACCTAAGATTTCTTACTGTATTTTTTTGGGTTATATAAGTTGAAGGATCTATTGCTTACTTTCTCCCATTTTATGTTTATCACACAGTTTTAATACTATTCTTGTGGATAATATATTAAATTTTATATATTCACGTGTTCGATACTTATGGTTGTATAATTTAAGTAAGCTTTAATTTGTTTTATAGATGGAAGGAATAATCCCTGTGTTAGTAAAAGGGGTGGTGATGTTGTTTATATTTTTACAGTTCCTTTAAATAGGTTTATTTATAAAACCCTAATTTCTCTTAGTTGAAACACATAATTGGTATTTAATTTTAATGTTATCCTAGTTTGCATTTTACTCAGAAAATTTATTGCAGTAAAGTTCTAGCTTTGTTTACTGCTTCTTTAAGTTAATATTGGTTATTTAAATTCTGTTTTTATAATGACTATTTATTATTATAATAGTAGATTTATAATAAATAATCTATCTATTGTGTAAGCAATTACCCAAGCTAAGTAAACCTATACTTTTAGATCTTTCCTAAACAGACTTGTTTATATTATTCAAGTACTTTGTCTAAATAAAGACATCTAAAATAAAAAGGAATACGTACATACAAATCACTCTTCTGAACCTGGAGAAGATAATAATTCATATTCATGCATACTTCATTTGATTCTTTATCTGAAGTTAATCTAACCTACTGTACTAGAGTACTACCTTTATAAAACGTGTGGAAAAATATAGTTAGGTATTTTTTTATCTATCAGTAAAAACTAGAAATTCGTCTAATCATTTACCCTAAACTATCTAATCCAGCATTTAACTATCTTTTCACAATAAAAGAATTTCCTTTTAACTAACCCTAGCAGCAACAGAACAGAATCATAACATATCATTGCTTACACTCAAACCTTCAAGGTAACAATAAATAATTAGAAAGCTAGATAAATCAAGTTGAACCTAAAAATTTAGATGAGGTGACAAAAGCTTAAGGAAACTTTTCCTCCCAACCAACTCCTGGAGAAAAAGATGGACCGCAAATCTCATGACCCCCAAGCTTGTCTCCTGGTCCACCTAGTAGAAGTAGTGGGTGAGAGATTTAGTTTAGTAACCCTCCGCAACTCTACTGAGTGTTTAGTAGTCAATCAATTATGCATGCAACAACATGAACTTGGCTTAGAATAGCTGCACTAGTTCAAGTCTTCAACACTTTTCAACTCAAAACATACTTCAGCTAGTCCCCTCCATCGAATTTTCTTGTGCACTTCATTCACCCAAAATGTTCACAAGTCAAGAATGAGTAGCCTCAATTGTCTTCAATGGGAATTTTTATTATCATGCCTAGGTATTTTGGGTCATTTTTCACTTAATGAGCCACCTGCTCTTGTTCCACTTTCTTGGGGAACATGATCACAAAAATAGGGAAGTTTCCTCCTGCAATAGCTAGAAGTAGTTTGAGGATGCTGCCAAGTTTCAATCTGCTCTCAACCCAACCTTCTCCACCAAGTGGCCAGTAAAACACTCATTTAATAGCTTCCTTAAGTTTTTGTCTCATCTTTCATTTATTTATTAATAAAATATTCAGCAATTACATTCAATTATCCTTGACCCCACTTGGTCATTAATTACAGAATTTATAATAAAATATAACATAATGTTTCTTAAAACATAAAATGTTTTGCAAATTGGGGAATGTAACATACACACCCCCTTAAATTATAACATCATCCTCAATGTTATTTATTCTTCGTCCTTAGAATTGCCCTGGAACAAAATTGGATATACATCCTGCATATGAATTTCTAATTCCCAGGTGGCCTCTTCTGGTCTAAGGTGCTTCCATTGCACCTTCACCTGACCAATGGTGTGATTTTGAAGCAAGATCTCCCTCCTTTTGAAGATACAATCTGTTGATTAAATTGTCATTGATGCCAACAGTGCCTGGTCATTGATGCCAACAGTTGAGTCTTGGTGCCCCTTGTGGAGCCCCTGAGGGTTAGTGTTTGAGTTGTGGTCGTCTGTGTCAAGAGGAGACCTTTTGACTCTGTCCAAGCCCAAGCTTGAAGCCCTTGGAGGCCTATGGACATTGGAAAAAGCCCTGAACACCCTTTAGAGTGTTTAAGTACCCCTAAGTTGTTTCCTTGGTCCCCCATACCACAACCTATGCCCTAGTACCCTAGGAAGTGTCCTTGTTGGGTTGAAGAAGGTCTGAAGAAGTCCTTGGTTCCACACTTAGTGGATTGATGACCTTGCAACCCCTGTTGAAGTCATGGATCTCTTGTATGTGAAGATCTCATAAATGACTTAATAAAGTCAAGGAACCCACATTGTCATATGGAGAAGACCTTGATGTCCACTATTTGCAATCAAAGAGGTTAAGGAACCCACATCGCCATATGGAGAAGCCCTTGATGGGGCCATGAAGTCCACACACTTGGAAATGAAGGTACCTTGATGTAGCCCATGATCATGTGGATGAGAATCCCACACACATGATGAAGAAGCCCTCAAAAATTTGAGGAAGCCCACACAAATGGTGGTATGTTGGTGTTCGTGGTGCCCTAGGAGGATTGGGTCTTGAACTTACACATTTGTTGATGACAATATGGAAGCAAAAATAAAATATCAATTGATTAAATAAATTTAAATATGGTCAACCCT
>LPNX011163263.1:65453-173401 GCA_001517045.1 Pseudotsuga menziesii | reverse complement strand
CTATTTGCAATCAAAGAGGTTAAGGAACCCACATCGCCATATGGAGAAGCCCTTGATGGGGTCATGAAGTCCACACACTTGGAAATGAAGGTACCTTGATGAAGCCCATGATCATGTGGATGAGAATCCCACACACATGATGAAGAAGCCCTCAAAAATTTGAGGAAGGCCATACAAATGGTGGTATGTTGGTGTTCATGGTGCCCTAGGAGGATTGGGTCTTGAACTTACACATTTGTTGATGACAATATGGAAGCAAAAATAAAATATCAATTGATTAAATAAATTTAAATATGGTCAGCCCTCCAAAAGGTGTGAAGACATTCATTTCTAAAATTTGAGGGGTATTCTTGATGTGCCCTAACTTACACAACGTATTACCAGCCCTTGACGTTGTACTTAGAAAGCATTCCCTTATGGTCTAACCCCAATAAAACAAGGATGTTGTACATCCATGAAGCCAAGGAGAGTAAAGGTATCAAAGCCTTAAAGCATTGAATAAATAAAATTCAAATTCAAATAAAAACAAAATAATAAATTGTTTATTGTTAAAAGTCGGCTCCACAAATGAAGCTTTTTGACAAAATAAAAATAAAATGAAATTTTATGACAAGTCGGCCCAGCTATATTTAAAATTATAATAATAAGAAATAAACTCAATTTGTGACAAGTCGCCTCAAAATAATTAATTGAAAAAGTAGTATAAATACAACTGAAAAGTCATTCATTTGGGGTGAGATTTTAGTGTGGAGCTCTGAAATTTTCGCGGGTACTGTAGCAGCAATAGTAGACTGAATTTTTTATTTTTTTTTGGGGTATGTGGAATTTGTGTGGGGGTAGAGCTCTGATTTCGCTGATTTTGAGGAGAATTTCGGGGGTGCTGGTGTAGCTACAGCAGTTAAGAAAAGGAGATTTTTGTTGGATGTGAAGCAGCTGCAAAACCTTTTCTTTTTGATGTGATGTTAGCATGAATATCTTTTACATTTCTTTTTGATATCTCTGGGCATGTGTAATTCAGCACTATTGAGCAGAGCTCTGATTTTTTAGTAGATGAGGATAGTACGAAGGTGGGCAGAAGGAGCAGCAGAAGCAGTGTTGTAGAACTGAATTATTCTTGTCTATGATTTTCTGGGTTTTATTATATCAGTAGTATAATGAAGACTCCTTATCTCTAATGTTTGGGTAGCTGTATGGAAATATTCTTCCATCTTGATGGACAGTATATGATTGATGACATGATGTTAAGTGTCTGAATGTTGATGATGTCTTCATAAACAGAATGAAGATACCACAGTCATGTGAATCAGTGGTTCTGAAATTTCCAGAGTGTTTTTGAGAGTGTGGATTTGTGATTTGAAGTAGACTTATGATAGAGATGTGACAACCTTTGACAACCCTTATCATGAATACAATGTTGATGACAGTGGTTTCCATGCTTACACAGTGAGATGCTTGACAGATTGAGTATGACAGTGATGATGTAGCAGTGATACCCTCTGCTGAAGATGACAGGCTGTATTGACTGGGTTTATTTTAGGGCTACAGAATGCTAAAATAATTTCTCATGAAGACATGATGATGGACAAGGTATGATGATGGCTAAAGTTGATGAATGTAAAGGCATATGATGATGGCGTCATGGAGCTGTGCCTGATTATTGATTGATAGATGTATCAACATGGTTTGATAGTCAAAAAAAAAGGGTAAAATGATGCTCCTCGTCCAGGCTGCCTCATAATTTTCAAATCTGAAAGTGACAATTGCCCCTTGCAAAGTTCCAGGTATGCATACACAGTAACACAGAGGTATGATCAGTGATCTATATATATGTATGATGAAACACAATAATGTGATGTGATGATGCCCACACCTAAGCACAGTGAAATGTTCAGTAATGCTTAGTGATGACATATATACTAAGAAGTACACAGTGATGTGTTAGAGATGTTTACACAATGATGTGCTCAGTTTGATATGCTCAGTGATGTTTACACAGTGATGCTCAGTGATGTATGATGAAAACACAATGTGTGATGATATGGAATTATAAATGATGCAATGACGACAATAGTCCAATGATGAATAGTGGTAATTAGGAGTGAGTACATTGGTTCAGTTGAGCAGCATTAGCACAGGCTACTACATGTGCATTTGGTCTGACTCATATTGGCTGAGCTGTATGAGCAGTTGGTTTGACTCAGGTGGACTGAGTCTCCTGTACGGTTGGTTAAACTCAGATTGACTAACTCGAATGATGTGAATAGCAGATTGATTTATGTAGACATATTGATTGCTACAGCTAGATCAGACAGATTGACTGGTACAGCTAGATTGCACAGATTGATTGTACAGGATGATGAACGGTGTGGCACAGTTGTGATGAGCAGTGAATGAGCAGTGAACAATTGATCAGTAGTGAATGTGAGCAGTGAACAATTGATGAGCAGTGGTCAGTTGATGAGCAGTGACAGTGGTTGAGCAGTGTGGTGCATTGTGGTACAGGTGTTGGTTAGCAGGTCCGCATGATCAGTGCGGTTGTGATTCAGCAGTATCTATCTTCATATCAGGGTGGCAGGACGGGGCAAGGAAATCTAGGGAGCTAAGGCTTCCTTCAGGTTGTAGCCGGTAAACCAGGGGGATGTAGCCTCCTTCCAGTTGTAGCTGGAGAATTGAAATCTTTGTAACAAAGGGGGTTGTTGCCTCCTTCCAGTTGTTGCTGGTAAATTATTATTATAAAGGCTTCCGTGGTTTTTCCCCTAGGACTTGGGTTTCCACGTAAAAATCTTGTGTACTGTGTTTTGCTATGCTTCCTATGTGATGATGATATGATAATAGGTGATGATGAGCTGTAATAGTTAATAATGCTGATGATATAATGATAATGTGATAATACATTAATGAATGATGTATTGAAGAAGCAGTTGATGATTGTTAAAGTTGAAAAAGTAATAAAAAGCTATACATTGATTCACCCCCCCCCCTCTCAGTGTCTACAAAATCCGATTCCACCAGAAAATATCCTTCGGGTTCAACCTGCACATCATTCCAGTTTATAACATGAGTAGCATCATTTACATATTTTTTTAACACATAAATATGAAAAAAATTATGAACCTTCATATTTGGCGGTAAATCCAATTGATATGCCAACTGTCCTATTCTGGATAGTATCTCAAAAGGTCCGCAATATCGAGGTGCTAACTTAGCACAACTTCCTATCTTAGAGAACTCTTTTTATGCCTTACCTTAACAAAGACATGTTCACCAACCTGGAACTCTTTTTTATTTTGTTTAAGATCTACTTGACTTTTCTGTCGATCTTGTGCAACTTTCAAGTTACCTTGCACCTGTCTTACAATTAACTCCATTTCTTTTAATATTTTAGGTCCTAATACTAACTTTTCAACTGAATTACTCCATGAGATGGGGGTATTGCACTTTCTGCCATACAAAATATCAAATGAACTGTATCTTGTTGAAGCTTGGTAATGGTTGTTGTAAGCAAACTCTACCAAGTGTAAGTAATCTTCCCATTTACCTAGTTGTTCCTTAACATACATTCTAAGCATATATTCCAATGCCTAATTCACTCTTTCATTCTGTCCATCTGTCTGGGGATGGAAGGAGGTATTGAAATTTAAAGTAGTATTCAGTCCTTTAAACAAAGACTTCCAAAAATTTCCTGTAAACTTAGGGTCTCTGTCTGAAATTATTACTTTCGGTATTCCATGTAAACGAAAAATTTGTTCCAGGAATATATCAGCAATATTAGCATCCTTGTAAGTAGTTTTTACAGGTATAAAATGAGCTGCCTTACTAAGTTTATCAACTACTACCATTATTGAGTCATTCAAATTTTGATTTCTAGGTAGTCCTGTAATAAAATCAAGGTTGATTATCTCCCACTTCTAGCTAAGGATAGGTAATGGCTAAAGTAACCCGGCTGGATGCCAGTGTTCATTCTTAACTTGGTGACATTCAGAGCACTTGGAAATGTATTCTACCAGTTCATTCTTCATGTTTGGTTAAAAATAATCCTTTCTTAACATGGTTATAGTCTTCTGATAACCAAGATGTCCTGAGTAAAGAGTCTTATGAATTTTGTTTAAAATTAGTAACTTAATCTTAGGTACATTAGGAATACACAGTCTGTCTTTATATAGTAATAATCCTTTTTCATTTAGACTATACCTTGTACTTAAACTTTCAATTAAATTTTCTGTTAATTTTGCTTGTAATTTCTGATAATTTTCATCCAATCTTACTCCTTCCTCTAGTTGTTCTTCTAAATCTGTTTCATAGGTGTTGATTGCTACTACAAAATTTAGTTTTGCATTCCTGCTTAAAGCATCAACAACCTTATTTTCTTTTCCCTTGATATGTTGGATTTCAAAATCGTACTCGCTAAGGAAATCTAGCCACCTAGCTTGCCTTGTGTTTAAGTTAGGTAGATCCAAAAAATATTTTAATCCTTTATTATCTATCATTAATATAAACTTTATTCCAATTAAATGATGGCGCCACATCTTTAAGGCATGTATGACAGCAACCAATTCTAAGTCATCGGTCACATAGTTTTTCTCATGAATCTTCAGCTTCCTAGGTTCATATGTAATGACATGTCCTTCTTGAGTTAAAACTCCACTTAGACCATCATTGCATGCGTCAGTACATACTATAAAGTCTTTATTAGGATCATCAATTCTTAATATCGGTGTAGTAATTAATAACATTTTTAAATTTCTAAAACTATCTTCACACTTTTGAATCCATTCAAATTTCTTCCCTTTCTTCTATAAAGAAGTTATGGGATTTGCAATTCTTGAAAACCATTCGATAAATATTTGATAATAGCCAGTAATCCCCATGAATGATCGTATGTCAGTTACGTCTTTTGGAACTGGCCATTCTTCGATTGCCTTTATCTTTTCTGGATCAACTAAGATCCATTCTTTAGTCACTACATGACCCAAGTACTACTGTATTTTATCCTTAAAGAAATCACATTTACTAAATTTTTCATAGAGCTGATGTTCTCGCAACTCTTGTAAAACAATTTTTAAGTGCTCTTAATGTTCTTCTTTAGAATGTCGTCAATGAATATGAACACGAACTTATCAAGGTACTTATACATTACATTATTCATTAGACACATGAAGACAGTTGGGGAATTAGTAAGCTTGAATGGCATAACAACAAACTCATAGTGACCATATCTGGTCCTAAAGGCTATTTTAAAGTTTTCTTTGTCTTTGATTCGGACTTGGTGATAACCAGATCGTAAATCAATCTTTGAAAATACAGTCGCTCCACATAGCTAATTAAACAGATCATCTATGCGAGGCATCTATTTTTAATGGTCAATTTATTAAGTTGACGGTAATATATACATAAACATAGAGTATCATCTTTCTTTTTAACAAAAATAACAGGTGCTCCCCAAGGAGACACACTGGGTCTAATATAATTCTTATCAATAAGTTCTTTTAACTGTGATTTTAATTCATTTAATTCCAATATATTCATCCGATAAGGGGCTTTTGAGCTAGGCATTGCACCACGTACCAGCTCAATAGTGAAGTCTAACTCCCTCTTCGGAGGTAGTCTTGAAATTTCTTTTGGAAATACATCCAAATACCCCCTTAGAATTTGAATGTCTTCAAGTTTTAGTTTATCTTCATTATTAGTATTTTCTTCGTTAATTACAGTTAGAGCAAAGGCTTTACAACCATTCCGAACAACTCCCTTTAATTGCAAAGCAGAGATCTGTCTTATAGATGTTTTCCTAGGGATTCCTCTTACACTTACTATTTCTCCATTGTTATTTACACAAACAAAAGTTTTATTGAAACATTTTAGGACTACCCTATGTTGTTCTAACCAGTCCATATGAATTAATATATCATAAGAACCTAAATGTAGTACATTAAGATTAATAGAGGTTTCAAACTAGTCCATGTTTACAGTACAATCCTTTACAAAACTAATCACTTTTCTTTTTGCACCAGTAGCTAGCTGAACTAACCATGACTTTACAAACTTTTCTACTAATAACTTGCATTTTTCTACTAAATCAGGAGAAATATAACTTAAGTTGGCACCTGGATCAATTAAAATAGATATAGGTGTCTGATTCAGCTTACCTTCCACTTCCACCATGGAAGTTTGGTAATATTCCTGCATGTTCTCCAGTGTTGCATTTATCCTGGGCATTTTCCTCGCTAAATCACCAATAGTCATCTCCTCTTGCACCGTATGTAGATTGCTAACAGTCTTCTTTCGATTGGGGCAAACTTATGCATAATGAGGACCATTACATTCCCAACATTTTACTAGTTCTTTTTGTTCATTATTCTTGGTGTAATTACTGTGATTATTAGTAGGTTCTTTATTTCTAGGGACATTTGGATTTAACTATAAATTACCTTTGTTCCCTTGGAAATTTTTATTAGGAAAATTTTGTGTGTTATTATTCCTAAAACTGCGGTTAGGTACAAAACCTTTCTTCCTCTGTTCAAAATTATTTGATCTTTTATCCTTCCAGTTTGACATACTTTCGTTTTTGTGATTTTGCTCATAACAGAAATTTGCCTTTCGCATAGCCTCTTCTAAGGTTTTTGGATTATCATATTCAATTCTATCTTTTATATGAAAAGGTAAATAGCTTAGAAACCGTTGTACCTTAGGCTTCTCATCCACAATGTAAGGCACATATCGAAGCAGACTTAAAAATTTACTGTTTAGTTCTTTCATGTTCATTGTTCCCAGCTTTAGTTCATAAAATTCCTTAGCCCACTCTTTGTAGTACTGTTCTGACAAGAACTTCTTTTTAAAATATTTCTTAAACATACACCAATTAATTTTCTTTTCCCTAATGCCTTTTACTCGTTTTAAGTCCTGCCACCAAATATATGCCTTCCTAGTTAGATTATAAATGGCCATTCTTGATTTTAGCTTATTAGAATAATTGTAAATTTGAAAATATTTCTTCATCCTAGACAGCGATGATTCAGCCTCTTCTCCTTTCTTAGTTTCACCATTAAAGGTTGGTGGTTTTATTTTCTTAAATTCTCTTGAAATTTCTTCATAAGGCTTAAATTTTCTCTTTCTTGTCTGATGATTATCTTCGCTACTATCACTAGTATACTGATAATTCTTCTTATGTGGTTTGCCATAAATCTCAAAGGATGAGCTACTTTCGATTTTAGACTGTTTAGACTTTTTATTTTTGTGTTGGTAGGGCATATCTTCAGATTCTGTTCGTTTGTATTTTTCTTCATTCTGAAAATTTTCCATTAAGATCTGATTCAGCTCCTCCTAAGCTCTCAAAATTCTTTCATTTTCCTTTTTGACTGTTTCCATCTCAGTTCTTAATTCCTTAACCATTTGTAATAATTCAGAAGAGTTATTAGTTATTTCTTCTTGTATGGGTTCTCTTCTAGAATTACTTCATTCAATAAACGGGAACTCCTCATCTGCATATTCCTCAAGTCTTTCCATACCTGCAGTTTAGCTCAAAAAATAATTCTAGAAATAACATTTCAAAAAGAAAAATAATAATAAGTATGCATGCATTTAATTTTATGTTTATCTATGCAGGATGAGCCAGATTCAGGCCTAGTGTTTGAACTTGTGCTATGATACCATGTGTAATACTCCAAAAATTCGTAAAATTTTTTAAAAAATTTCATGTAACATAAAATGTTTGTAGTCGTCACTGCCTAGGGACACTTAACTGCTGACGGTTACTTTAAACAGTATTAAACTAGAACTGAATATTTTTTTAATATCTAGTTCTGCATACTTATTAGTTTGTTTTCATAATTAAAAGTTAACGATTTGACATAGCAGATTATGATTTGGAATAACAAGAATTGAAACATATGTTTAATTTCTAGTACTAAGATTCTTTTACTCTCTTATGATAAGTAGGAAAGAATTTTAGTTCAAACCGAGGCTTATTTAGCATACAGATAATGCAGTGAAGTGATTCTTCTTTTACAGGTCCTTTACAAGTAAGAAGTTTGTTACCAGTTTCCAGATCGATATTAATATCTCAACTAGCATAAAATAGACTGCTAGTAAATTTATTCATTTTACAACTTTGAGCAGTATAAGAAGTATCGTTGATCTGATTATTTATGTTCTGCATAGCTAGTAGTAATACAAATAATTTTAGTAAACTAAACTTAGTTCAGTTACTCTTCCAAGTCGCTATAGCTCAAACTTGATCGTTTAACTTTCATCAATCTATTTTCAGTTTAAATCTTGTATATAACTCTAATGAAGTTATATAGCAGATTCCTTTGTCTACTTACTTAATGCTGAGTTAAACTCCATAATATTTGTTTCCACAACATCGAGTTAAGTTAACCTAGGAAACCTATGATCTAAATAAATTCATTTAGTATACTGATTGTTAATCGCATATGGAAATAAAACTTAATGTATAAGATAGTTTTTCTGAATTGTTCTAGTAATTATCAAATGGAGAAATAATGATAAAATCTTTTTTTATATGATTTGTATCCCATCAGGCAATATATATTTATATAAACTTAATACCTAAACTATCGAAACCAAATATAATTCTTCCTACGTTTACAAATCTCACATACATATAGGAGTAAGTCTTTTATGGGCTTGTTTTACCATGTCTAAAGTTCTTATAGCATGATGTTTGATAATCAATCATGGTTTATGTTTTACTTCCATAAATTATTGTCTAAGTCTATGGTAGATAGAAATATAACCCTGGTTTAGTTTGAACTAATCCCAAAGGTTATAAAACTTGGGTAGATATATTAATATCATTTGCATCTTCTTATAATACTCATTAGGGATAAATATATATAGTAAGTGTTGTATATAACAAGATTTATTATAAACACATTTTTTTCCTAAGCTTTTGTCTATGCTTCGAGTGTATGAGATGCAGGCTCATGGCCACGTGGTTGTGTTGTCAATCCTAAAAGTCTTAGCTACAGGATCCTTTATGCCAATCTGAGTTCTTCTGCATGAACAATTTTTCATGTTTGCAGCTTCTTGTAGTACAAGAACCCTTTTGTCGTCGTTACCTTTCCTCAGTGACTGTTACTATTCATACTATGGTGCATTAGAGAGTTGGTGAGGTGAGCACAGCTCTTGGTTTGTCGTAGTGTGGCTTGAGCTATTTAGTTGCGTATTCGAGTTGGGTGTAGGGTGAAATGTCTTCGCAGCCTATTCTTTTGTGTGGCTTGACTCTGTCTCACCATGGTTTTGGTATCGGTCTTGCGCAGTACACGTTGTATGTTCTCTTTTGTCAGTACTTTCTTGAAGCTCATTGCACTTTTCATGTTGGCTAGGGTTTGATTGTACCATCTTTTTCACAGTGAATGAAAAGAAATAAATACAGGTGTGAATTATTTTAGTTTGTGTCCAAACTTGCACTGCTAAGGTTCAATATTTTCACTACTGACAGGGCGTTTAACAAAATTGTGGTTCTTCACTTTTGCAGGCTTCATTCCGAAAATAAAATCCTGAGTTGAAAGATGCCACAAGAAGGGGGCTCCATAATAGAGTTTCTTCTGGTAAGCCTCGGTTTCACTAAGGTTCCTCCTGCAATGGTGTATGGTGTTTATTTTTAGTTGGTGCAACTCAATGGGTTTCTGTTTTACAACTCAGCCATGAATACACTGTGTTTTAAATGTTTTGGGAATCCATTTGGCCGATACTTTGATATGTTGTTTAAATTACTGGAAGCCCTAGCCCTAGTGGTTGTTTCATAATGGCACAAATTCGAGCCTTTCATGGCTGAGACTTGAGAAAATATGGGCCTAGTTTGTTTACAATTATGTTATTTTGATACCGGCTTATAAGCCGTGACTCTGATTGTAAAGGGCCATAGGGCCATAACTGATATGTTTCAGTGGTACTGGGTTTTAGATATTGTTTAAATTTTCTTTTAATAAGCTTGAAGCTTATTGATTGTACTTATGTTTTGATAATATAAATATTTTTTGGTTTCAAAAAGATGAGAGCAGCTATAAAATTCTTGTCAATTCTTACTTTTCTTTGAATCTGTTAAAATTATCTTAAACAATTTTTATTATTGTAAATTGATGTTTATTTGATTATGTTCTTTTTTTGAAAAGAAAAGAAATGTTTCAAATATTTAGTTCTTAAAATATCATTTGTTTTTACTGTCAAAATATTATTTACTTCAGTACGTAAATAAAAAGAAAGGTTGTTTATCCAACCTAAGTTTTCTTACTGTATTTTTCTGGGTTATATAAGTTGAAGGATTTATTACTTACTTTCTCCCAGTTTATGTTTATCACATAGTTTTAATACTATTCTTGTGGGTAATATATTAAATTTTATATATTCACCTGTTCGATACTTATGGTTATATAATTGAAGTAAATAAGCTTTAATTTGTTTTATAGGTGGAAGGAATAATCCCTCTATTAGTAAAAGGGGTGGTAATGTTATTTATATTTTTACAGTTCTTTTAAACGATTTTATTTATAAAACCCTAATTTCTCTTAGTTGAAAAGATAGTTAGTATTTAATTTTAATGTTATCCTAGTTTGCATTTTACTTAGATGAATTTATTACAGTAAAGTTCTAGCTTTGTTTACTATTTCTTTAAGTTAATATTGGTTATTTAATTTTTGTTTTTATAATGATTGTTTATTATTATAATAGTAGATTTATAATAAATAATATATCTACTGTTTAAGCAATTACCCAAGCTAAGTAAACATATACTTTTAGATCTTTCCTAAATAGATCTGTTTATATTATTCAAGTACTCTGTCTAAATAAAGACATCTAAAATAAAAAGGAATACGTCCATACGAATCACTTTTATGAACCTGTAGAAGATAATAATTCACATTCATGCATGCTTCATTCAATTCTTTATCTGAAGTTAATCTAACCTGTTGTACTAGAGTACTACCTTTATAAAAGGTGTGGGAAAATACAGTTAGGTATTTTTTTATCTATTAGTAAAAACTAGAAATTCTTCTAATCATTAACCCTAAACTATCTAATCCAACATTTAACTATCTTTTCATAGTAAAAGAATTTCTTTTTAAATAACCCTAGCAGCAACAGAACAGAATCATAACATATCATTGCTTAAACTCAAACCTTCCAGGTAAAAATAAACAATTAGAAATATAGATAAATCAAGTTGAACCTGGAAATGTAGATGAGGTGACAACAGTTTAAGGAACCTGTTCCTCCCAACCAACTCCTGGAGAAAATTTGGACTGCAAATCTCAAGACCCCCAAGCTTGTCTCCTGGTGCACCTGGTAGAAGTACTGGGTGAGAGATGTAGTTTAGTAACCCTCTACAACTCTACTGAGTGTTCAGCAATTAATCAGCTATGCATGCAGCAGCATGAACTCATCTTAGAATAGTTGCACTAGTTCAAGTCTTCAACACTTTTCCACTCAAAACATACTTCAGCTAGTCCCCTCCATCGAATTTTCTTGTGCACTTCATTCACTCAGAATGTTCACAAGTCAAGAATGAGCATCCTCAACTGTCTTCAATGGGAAGTTTTATTAGCATGCCTAGGTCTTTTGTGTCAGTTTTCACTTAATGATCCACCTGCTCTTGTTGTGATCTTGTTCCACTTTCTTGGGGAACATGACCACAAAAATAGGGAATTTTCCTCCTACAACAACTTGAAGTAATTTGAGGATGCTTCCAAGTGTCAATCTGCTCTCAACCAAGCCTTCTCTACCAAGTGACCAGTAAAACACTCATTTAACAACTTCCTTAAGCTGTTTTCTCATCTTTCATTTATTTCTTAATAAAATATTCAACAGTTACATTCAATTATCCTTGACCCCACTTGGTCATTAATTACAAACTTGATAATAAAATATAACATAATGTTTCTTAAAACATGAAATGTTTTGCAAATTGGGGCATGTGACACCTGTTGACCCAGTACGGAAGGATGACTAGCAGAGCCACCATGAATTTGATGAAGAATCATCAACAGAGACACCCACTGAACTGAAAGCAGAGAGTATACTAAGAACAAAGATGCACATGGACCAAGGTGTGAGTAGTAGCACCATGTCAATAATGGAGGCGAAGTTGAACCGGCTTCTCAAGGTTGTTAACGATGCCACCGATACGACAACAAAAGAAATGAAGAAATCATAACAAGATGGATTTGTAGAGGTAAGGATGAAGCTTGATTCAATATATGATGTTTTCTTGAAGAGATTGCCAGAAAGAACGAATGTGCAGGAGTTGTTAATCAGCACTAAGCCTTGAGTTAGGAATGTTCAAATTCCCCCAACTACGATTGATGCTAGAAGAGAGGACTGTAATACCTCCATGCAGCAGTTGCGGGACATCTCATTGGATATCAATGCGTTGTCCATGAAATTATTGGTTTACATGTAGTGTGTTTCCAATTAGGAGCTCATGGACAGATAGAAGGAAATCAATGATCAGGACTTGCGATCGCAGGAGAAAGAGGAGAAAGCACAAAAAGTAGTTGAGGACTTGCAACAAGAAAAGGAGAAGTTGCTAGAAGAAAAAGCGCAAGAAATCAAAGCGCTGAAGAAAGCATAAGAGGAGTTGTAGAGAAAGAGCACAGAAGAAATAATAGAACTAAAGAAGGAACAATATCACCTTGTTGTTGAGAATGCACACCTCTTTGATAGCAAAGTCAAGTTGGAAGCAGTAGTTGCAGATTCCTGTCATCATGTCTTGGAAAGTACAGCCGAGCTGGATGTAGTGGCCAGGGCATAGGGACTTGGGGTTGTTATTGTGGGATTGCAGAGCAAGAATAGCATTTTGGAGGCCTTCGTTCACTCATCCACACCACCAGAGAAAATAGCAGCACGAAAGAGCGCTATAAAGGACTTGGCAACATAGCTCGATGAGTCAGAGCAAGAGGAAAAGAAGGTAATGGATGCAATTATGCAGTTTTGGGGAAACGTAGTGCACGATGACCAGTTAACACAACTGACCACACAGTTGCAGGAAGTATAGGCATAGCTAGCAACATTGAATATGGAATTGAGAACGACGCCACCAATGGTTCAAGTCATGTGATCTGCAGGGTTGAATGAGTTGCAGCAGCACGTTGGGAAATCCCAGGAGTGTCAGTGAAAGTGCATTGAACAATTGGATGAGTTCCAAGATATCGAAGCACAACATTTGGCCTACTTTTTCCCACTCTCACAACTCAGGTTGAACAAACCCACAAAACCAACAAAACACCCAAAGAAATCAGCCCGACGGAGCAAGATCAGCCAGCAACACTTGCAAGGTAGGTGCAGTCTCACCAGAGATATATTAATGTGTAATTTCCAGAACCATGTTTCTACATTCGGTGAGGGATTACGTCCCCTTGGCACATGGACAAGGTGCTCGACAGAGTTCGAAGGAAGGAGTATTTTACGAGCTCAACAGTGGCACAATAGTGCGACACAACCCTATCCTTGACAATATTAACAATTGTCACAATGGTGCAACGCAGATGATTCTGTAATATTAAATGACAATGTTGCGACAATATTACAACTTAACAACTTTAAACATGAAATAATACAAGATGCTTCAACAATATTTTAGTCATTCATTCATTCACTACTTTTATCAATATTGTGACATTCATTCAAGCAATAACCATAAACAATTCAAGATAATCAAACATTCAACATTAACCGTTAAACATTGAACATTCATGCAACACAAGAAATAACATGGAAATCCATCTCAGTAAAAACCACCAAGGTGCTCTTCATCTGGCATGAGAAATATATGGCACCTTGCAGTCTGTGACTTATAGACTATTTGGAGATATGTATTTTTAACTCAGACTCTTTTGTCTCTCCTGCTCTCTGTTTTTATGCTTTTCTTCTACTACTCCTATTGATCTACACATAGCCTGGATCAGCTCTTCTATTATACTATCTATGCACTCAGCTACAGAATGACTCTTACAAAATGGTATGTGCACACAACTGCAGATCAGAGGCTCAACAGCCTTCTACAATTAGACTTCTCTCTAATCTCTTCTCTTCTTTTCTAAAAATTACAAACAAATCCTGAACTGACTAAACCAACTCCACACAACTGAACACACTAAACCCTTATAAAAAAAGAATTCCTCCTATTTACATTTTTACAAGTCCGCGCAGGGTATAATGAGTACAACTCATTTATTATTGTTATAAATAGCCACAAAAACGTATTTCATACATTAATTACAAGCCCTACTTAGCCGTAAAATGTCCTTTATTAAATTTATCATAGGCCATAAATAGCCGCAAAAAGCATCCTTGAGTCTTTCGCTGACTCGAGCAGCTACGGTCTTTTGAACCTGTCATTTTCCATCCTTTACTCTTCTACCTACCAATCTTCCATCGACTCTAGGTCTGATTGTCACACCATTCCTCATCGCATCTTTCCCTGTTCTGCACTTCCTTTCTGTCCTTTACCTGCCTTTACTCTATCTTGTGCTTGCTTTCCTATCTGCGCCTATGCTTCAGTTTCTTCCTTGTGCTCTTTCCTGGCCCAACAACAGCCTTCTGGTAAGGCACTTTCTGCGTTGCAGGCCACACAGGAAGGTAAAAAGGATATCGCTGAAAAGATGGTCAAGCACCTAGTCACACATGATCTGACAACAAGCCAGGATATTGTTGAGTGAGTCAAAGTGCAGGTCAAGGAGATTACTCATCAATATGAATATTTCAAGCAAAATATTACTAAGTACACCATGTCTAGCAAGCATGGCTCGAGGGGGAGCCCCAAGATTTTGTTTGGGGGTTTGGGATAAGTGAGTTGCGCAGCATAGCAGATGTTGCGCAAGTTTAAAGACACCATGCAATTGGAAGATGGTGTGCAAAGTAGAGAATAGAATATTTTACATATTTTGTGTCACTTTTTGTAGTTTTGGACCATATTTTGTGGATATTGGTCATTATTTTATAGAATCAGTTAAGAGTTAGTTAGGAAGTCGTCCAAGTGGACCTTGAATGTAAAGGTGCAAGCCTATAAGTAGATGTTGAATTGTAAGTGTTGCATATCTTGATCTAGTGGAAAACATCTAGAGAAGATTATTGAAGGATATTTTTGAGTATTTAACTGAGATATGTGGATTTGTGGATTGTGATTTTGTGCGGAAGTAATATGCAAGACGAAAGTTGATCTGAATCTCTGTGTTCTTTTATGTTTTACTATTTTCTATTTTCTGCGACTAAATGATGAATGTTATGTGAATCTATGACATGGATCTATGATGTGATGTTTCCTTGTTTTAAATAATGTTATCTTATTGGATCTTTTGCGCATCATTATGCTGACTGCAATTATGACTGAATGATGCAATTGGTTAAAAAGTAATGATGAAATATTATGCTAATGATTAAGTGAGTAATAATATCTGTTAATGTTGCAATAAGTTAAGTTTATGCACACAGTGCTCTTCTATTCTGTGGAAACTTGGTTACTTCATCTCTCCCTCAAACATCTCGGGTGAGACCTCATCCACTTTGCAGGTGTTGTTGGACGGGGTGAAACCTGTCTGAGTTAGTGCTCAGGGAGATCACAGTGGTTTGGGTGTCGACAGACTGGGAACCCCTGTTGACTATTTTTTTTGGTTGGGTTTGTTCCAACACCTTGAATAAGTCAATTATCTCCTTTTTTACTATTTTCCCATCATTGAATGCATGTGTGGGGTTGGTGGGAAAAGTCACCTCATGTAGTTATTAAAGCATGGGACTAACTACACTTTTGCAATAGTTTTGTTAGCTACCAGAATTTAGTATAAGTATTCCAATATTCCTTTATTCTATTTTTAGAAGCCATGTCATTTGTCTTTTCACCATTTTTTCATACCCCTTGGAGTCAACCCTCATTCTCACACACTCTCACACAAATATACACTACTCGAAGCTCTATATTGTTGTTCTAGACCACTACTAAACTATGTTTAACTCAAGGAATTAAAATTTAAGGACAGAGATGCATATTTGGAAGGTAAATCAATGATTTTAGGTGAGCAAAGAGGTTAAACAAGCTAGGAAAACTTTCCCATTGATTTATGCTACTCATATATGCTTGAGAAGCAACGAGTTGAGGCTACAGCTGGTTCTCCAATAAAATTTAGTAGGTTGGTATTATTTTATGCACACATTGGAAGCACTCAGTAATATGGATCACCCAAGAGAGTTGTGGATCGATGAAGGGGATGCTTGATCCAAGAAGGGTGTTGTGTGGGGTAGATATTGTGGAATCCAAGGCTGTGAAAGTTGAGTGAGATCCTTGCATATCTATGTAAGAGTATTTGGTTAAGCATAGAGAGAAGATCAAGTTGTGTGATGAGAGAGAGAATCATGTAGGTGTTTCCTTCACCCTGGTCTCCTCATATCCCATCTTGGGGGTGGCCTCTCAACATAAAGAGTATATGTTACACATAGTTCCTATAGTTGGGTGGAAAATTTATCTTACACATCTATTTTATTGGATCAACGTTGTTTAAACATAAGTATTCTTGTGTATTTGAATCTGAAATGTTTTTAAATGATCCATGTAATGTTTATGCTTGCATATGCATGTTAGTTATGCCTGGATCAATTTCATTTTTTGTTGTCTATGTTTATTTATGTTCTGCACACACATTTGTTTGTTATGAATTTTGTAATTTGGATTTGGGGTGACATTAGAGGGCTTGAATTAGTCTAATGTACCCTTCTGATGGTTGGATTGTGTTAGAGGGACGTTACACTTATCTTAAAGAATCAAAACTTATATAAGGTTCTTGTTCAATCTTGGGACATAAATAATGTCGTTCACATGTAAAATATCTTATGAACTCAACTCGAAGGAGGTAGATCCAACTCCTTGGATAGAGTAGGTTTAGTTTTCCCCAAAATATACCATGCACAAGAACTTTCTATCCTATAGGTTAGAGATGGAATTCGTATAACGTACATGTGCTTGGACGCACCACTACCAATCAACCATGTATCTTCACTTGTGATGATAGAATTGGAAAGTGTCGAGACAAGGTAATACTCCCCCCTTGTCTCCTTCTCCTCAGGTGCATTATTTTGAGAAGTTTCTTCTTCTACTGTAGTAGAAGCATGAAACCTTCCTTTCTTATTTTTATTTTCTTTGCACTCCCTTTCATAATGGCCCTTCTTTTGGAAATTGTAACATCAAACCTTCAACTTGTTGATGTCCTTGTTGTATACTTTCTTCTTTGAAAGAAAGAAATTCTTTGTAGTGAATGGTTTCTTCTGTTTCTTAATTCTTTCCGTGAGGGAAATATTTTTACTTTGGTACACACTGACTTGCTCTAGATTCACCCCTCCTCTTGGAGGCAGTCATGCCACAACCTCTCGAATTTAGGTTGTATCTCTCAATCATTTACTGTTGGCAATAATTTTTCCCATGAGGATGGGAGACCATAAATGGTAGTTTGGAGAATATCATATTCATCAACCATAACTATGATACTAGTAAGTTCTTCTTACTTGATATATCTACGTGAAGAATGATTCCACAGTCTCGTCCTTATCCATATTTAGGTTCCAGATCTTATTCTTCAGTGCCATTTTTTGGCTTGGGGCCTTCTTCTCATATAGGTTCATCAGTGTATCAAAAAATTCCTTTGTAGTATTCAATGGAGTGATAACGCATATCAAATTGTTCTTAACCAATTCATAGATGATCTGTTTGGATTTAGCTTGGTTCTTCTTGAAGTTGATATTCCCTACATTGGATGTAAGCTCCTACAGCACTATGGATATGTATCTGTCTAAGTCATGTTCCTCTAGGATTTTCAACACCCTCGTCATCCAAGTGTTGAAATTGGAAGTTCCCTAAGTACGGTCATCCGGTCAAACAGAGATCTATGTCATGGCGCTTAAAAAAATTTCTCAACCCATTAGGATCTATGCAGGCTTCTCTTTTCTTTCAAAAATCAGCTCCTTCACGTCTTGAGCTTTGATACGATGTAAATTTTTTAGAAAATATGATGATATTTTAACTTTAAAACTTTAACAACAGAAATACATAATACTAGAATCAGTAGAACATTCAATCACACAAATCATTCATTCACAAAACAAGTTGCACCCTGGGGAAACCATCAAACCTATGAGGATGAAAAGCCCTAGCAAACATTTACAGTATAATTATGATATATTGCATACAATGTCTTTTACACATTAGAAAATTGTCTTCATCACCTCGAGTGCTTAATAGGAGAGTATAATAAGAAATAGAGAATAGAGATAAATTGTATCAACTTTCCATGTGCCCACTGTTAGTGCCAGAAATTCTTCCCAGACTACAAGAGAACAAGCCAACACAATCTCAATAATCTCAATAAAGTAAAATAGGTTTTTAGGGTTTTCAAGGTTTTTTGGTTGAGCAGTTTGAAGACAAGAAGGCAAACATTCATAAAACCAAAGTAAACACTAAATCATGAGCATTGAATGGCTAATATGCATAACATATAAACCATAATCCAACAAAAAACACAATACTAAATTTCACCCACAGTTGGCAAGCATTCCAAGCATAAAAACATTAAACAAGCAATGAATATACCAGCTGTGTAACTAACACAAGTTATAAATGAAACCCGACAATAAAATGAAGGGCATATAGTGCATATATTTCATAATTTAGTCCTCAAAATACACATAAGATTCTTTACTTAGCTCATAAACCAGCCTGATGACCTCCCCTTGTCAGCAAGAACTCGAACCCCTTGTCTTCTTTCAGACTTACATTTATTTTACTTTCAAAATAAATTAGATAACTGAATTATAACTACTTTTAAGACTATGTATCGAATGGTTCAATTTAAAACATCTTTACAAAAAATAAAATAACTTTTCAAACTTAACAAATAACTAACTTTCACAAATCTTTAGCTTCTTCAACCAATAAAGAAATTCCTTCCAAGGCGTGAGCTTTCCTTCTTGCCTTCAATTGATCTATCTCCATGTCAGCAATCTTCCATGTGAGCTCTTCATTATGCTGCTGTAGGTCCTGGATGGTTTACTTTAACACTATGAATTAACTTTATATTTTCCTTTTCCTTTTCAATGCTTCTCTTGAAACTGTGATCAACTCCTGATAATGGTTGTTTACTTCCTCCAAATCTTCTCTAAGTTTCATGTTTGTTGTAACTATCCCATCATTAGTTTCCTGCATATACTCAATCTAGTACTTGTATTGCTTTATACTTTTTTGTAGATTTTCTTTTTTTGAATCAATACATTTTTCTCCTGTTGTTGTTTGCATCTCAATTGGTATCCATGGGATGTTCAGTCTCCTATAAATTTCCTCATCCCCTTCCATAAGTTCTGTGGATGTTCCAGGAAACCCTAGATATTCTTCACTTTCAGCTTTGCATGAAATTTTTTCTTCAACCATCTCCTTCTTCTCTAAGCAAGAACTCTTTACCTCACCTTGTTGCTGCTCTTGCAACATTTGATTTTGAATCTCCAGAAATATATCAGATATCTTGGTATCAGTCATGATAGACTCTCTTTTTTATTCAATTGGATTTTTACCCTTATTGTCATCTTTATCATCATCCAATTTGTCTTTAGATGACGAATCCTCTATCACTGTCACTTTTTCTTTAGCCAATTTGGGATTCAATAGCTTTTTCATGTTCAGTCTAAGTTTATTTTTAGGTCCTTTTTTAGGTCTCCATACTGCAGCAATCTCTCCCAGCATCTTGAGAGTCTTTCCTTGATGAGTAATTGAGGCAAACTCAACAACTTTCATTTTCTTTCTTTTTGACAGTGCTTCCTCATCACAATGAGTGTGAATCTTTTGCTTAGTAGAAACCCTAGCTGCATTTGTAACAGGAATTTTATCATCATCAAATAAGTATTTCTCATCTTCCTCTAATAGAACTGTGATAGGGCTTTGCTTTTGCACTTCAATATCTTCTTTTACATCTTGAATTGTCTCTGCAGGTACAACATCTTCAACAGGCTCGGCTTCCTTAATTTTTGACTGTAAAGTATTGCTTTCATTATCATTAACTTCCTGTTCAAATTCAGAGTTTTTATTTTCATGGTTTAAAGCTTCTTGTAGTTTAACCTTCTCTTCATCCTTGACTGTTACCTTTTTCCTGAGCTTCTTAATCAAAGTCTGCCCTTTATCTACTTGTCTTCTCTGAGACGGTCCCTCTTGATCAGTTTTAAAACCTGACCAAAAAATGAAATGCTCCCAAGTCTTCCCCCTATTCTGCAAGATAGTGCTTATGATAAGCTTTATGAGTCCATGATGAAAAACAGACTGCTTTGTATGATCTTGGTGATCTCTAACTCTGCATGACATCTTTTGTAGACTTTTCAGAAAGAAGAAAGGTAAGTTCATTTTGCACTGATCACTAAGATACTGAATAAACCCAAAGTGATATTTGAAAACGAAAGCATATCTACCCTTACAAGTAACATAACTCTACAAGACTTTAATGGGCTCAATCCAATCAGGTTTAAAGTTATGGATTGGAACACCTTTTCCCCAATCCGCAATCACACCAGGAAGCAAGTAATTTTGAGCATTGAAGGTGAATGGAACCTTTTTAAACCATAACTCTCCCTCGTTCAAGATCCCTGTTGCCTCAGCTATTAATTCCTTAGTCAATTTGAACTTAAGCTATCAAAAGACACTATGTCTTTGTCTAGACATTGAGCAAATTTGTATGACATTTCAGCATGACAACCTTAAATTTTATTAAAGAATGTTAACCATCCTACATCTGAAAATAACTGTGCACATTGTGGAAAATTATTCACCCAGCTTAGGTCAGAGGGCTCTACCCTATTTTTTTTCCCACTCTTTTTCATATTTATTATGGTTAAACAGCTTCTGTTGATATACCACATTCTAAATGTCTTCAAATCTCAACAGACTGACCTAAAATACAGTTAAGGAAACTCCAACAAGCTCTGCTCTGAATTATACTGTTTAAATGATGAATACTTTGAATGTATTGGTCAATAATTGACCATTTAAAATGTATTAAGTGAAAAACTAGTATTCTGCCTTCGAATTTGTCATTAGTGATTTCTTCAAAAAAGCCCCAAATTTAAAAAACCCTAGCAATGGCACGCAGGCTACCTGTTAAGAAGACAAATTCGAGCACTGGAATATAGTTATTTTAATGGTCAAGTATTGAATTGCATGCTCCACCTGTCTCCAACCGCTTAGACCACTCTAGCCAGCAGTTGTTGAAAGCCCTAATTTCTCGTTCAGTTACAAAATCCTGATTTCTCAGCAATATCTTCTCACCACAATATTCACTTATTTCTCGTGTCCTTCTAATGAAAAACATAATCCCAAATAGCTTTGTCTCATTATACTCCACTGTCATCATTTTATGTGCTCTACATGAAATTTCCACGATCTCACCCTTATGATGATCATCCACCTATTTCAGTGATTAAACTATGGAAGACACGTATCAAATACATCATATAATGTGATTGACACCTCAGAGATGAGAATCCCAAAGAAATTGGACTGAAAAAATGATGATTTTAGCTTGTGCGATTTTCTTGTAGCGCTCTAGTGTATTTGTTTTTGTCTTACGCTACAAGAAAGTCCAATTTAATGATTTCACATAATTAAGCAAATGATATGAGTTTGCACTTGGTTTAGGGGTTAATATTTAACTTTTATTCTATTTATAAAACTCTTTAATCCATATATGCCTTATAAAACCCCTCAATTATAAAATCAAAGCAAAATTTGTAAAAATAAGCTTAGAAATAAAAAATCATGAGAATTAAAAGATTAAAATCAAAATTATCCCTATAAACAAAATTTTCTAGAAACAAAAAGTAAAAGCAAGGTTCAAAAAATGGATAGAAGTATGAAAATCAAAGGAAGACAAAAACATGACCTAACATTTGGCTCCTGCTGCGGGATGAAGCCCTCCTTATGAGGCTTCAAGAACCTGTAGACCAATGCCTTTTGTACTGCTATCTACAAAATTTCCATTGGGTTATGGAGTCCTTATTCTATTTACTCACACCGGTATATACAATGAAAACTTAAAATCCATTTCAAAAACTGTAAAAATGCTTGAGGAATCATCCATTAACTGGATTTGACAATTCCTCACCCTCCAAGGTCTATAGAACAAAAGTATTGTTTTTGAAAAACTTCGATACTAGAAAAGGACCAAACCAGAGATTATCAAACTGCCATTTTTTCCTTTTTGCTCTTTCCTAGCATCCCATCTCAAAACCATGTCCCCTATTGAAAAAGTATTATCTTTGATCTTCCTATCAAATATTTCTTTAATCTTCAACCTGTATAGCTGTGCCTTTTCTTCCACTTTTTCTCTATTTTGTTGTAACTCTATCATTGCATAAATTCTTCTCTACATATCATTAGGTTCTTCTTAACAGTCTTGAAAAAACTTCATCACTGGGATACCCAACTGAACAGAAAAAACTGCATCTATACCATATACTAATTGGAAAGGAGAAGTTCCAATTGCTTATTTGACTGTTATTCTGTTTGCCCATAATGGATACTTTAGCATAGAATCCCATGATCTTTTATTATGCTTCGGCAATTTCCTGATACTCTAAATGATGTTTTTATTTGAGGACTCAGCTAAACCATTACCTTGAGGATAGTAAGGGGTTGAATGTTTCAACAGGATGCCATTTTTTTCACAAAATTCCCCCATAGCCTTA
Organism: Pseudotsuga menziesii; assembly: GCA_001517045.1. Lineage (NCBI taxonomy): Eukaryota > Viridiplantae > Streptophyta > Pinopsida > Pinales > Pinaceae > Pseudotsuga > Pseudotsuga menziesii. Next base: position 150,685 of record LPNX011163263.1, on the reverse strand, counting down.
TATTTAAAATCTTTTGCATTATTAGTTAATATTCTCTATGGACATCCGAATCTACTGAGAATATTTTCTTCAATAAAATCTATAATCACCTTATCTATGGCATTCCTTGTGGGGATAGCTTCCACCCACTTAGTAAAGAAATATGTTGCAGTCAAAATCCACTTATGTTGTCCTGAGAAAATTGGATTTATCTCTCCTATAAATTCCAAATCCCACTGTTGAAAAGGGGCACTTACTGCAATTGGTTTTAAAGGTAATGACAACAACTTTTGTTTACCAGCAAATTTTTGACAAGGGATACATGCTCTTCCCTGCTGATATACATTTGAAAATAAAGAGGGCCAATAGTATCCAGCTCTTAGAATTTTATATGTTGTTTCCTTCCATTACTTATGACCTCCACAAGCACCTTCATGAGATTCAGAAATTACTCCTTCAATTTCAGGTTTATCTAAGCATCTGAGTAGAATACCCCCTAGATCTTTCCGAAATAGTTGTTGTTCTACCAAACAGTACTTAGTAGTTTTTAACTTCAAAGACCTAGCAGCTTTTTTATCTAAGTGTTCAGGACATTTCAAATACAAGAGAAAATATACAATGTCTGCATACCATGTGGATGCTGAATAGAAATCCATAATCTTCTCTTTCTCCAGCTCTGCTTGATTTTCTTCCTGCGTTGGCTGCTCTGCCATCAAATGTAATCCCAAAGTTTGGCAATTTGATTCAGCTAACAACTTAGCTAAACCTTGTCCCTTTACTAGCTTTGTAGGTCTAATATCCATATCATACTCCATAATTTTATCAATCCACTTTCCTCTTTTTCCCTTACTGTCAGGCTGAGTCAAAACATCTTTTATGGTAGCATTAGGCACATATGCAATAACTTTGGAGTGCAAGACATAGATTTTGAAAATTTTCAAAGCTTTTACCAAAGAGTAAGCCTGTTTTTCTAAGATGCTATATTTTAATTCAGAATCTCTGAGAGTTTTGCTAAAGAATGCAATAGGCTATTGAAGACCATCCTTATTCTTCTGTAATAAAATAGCAGCCAATGTATCTTCAGATGCAAAAGAAAATGTTAGAAAATCCTTTGTAAAATCTGGACTTACTAATACTGGAGCTTTAGTAAGAGCCATCTTAATTTTTTCAAATGAGTTCTTTGCTTCTGTAGTCCACCTAACTTCTTGATCCTTCTTCAACATGGTTGTAATCTGTTTAATAGTCTCAGCAAAATTTGGTATAAACCAAAGCAGAAAATTGATTTTACCAATGAAAGATTGAACATCCTTTTTACTCCTTGGCAAACTTATCTTCAGTATTGCTTTCACCCTTTCTGGATCAATCCTTATGCCATCAGCTAAAACTAAATGACCCAATAATTTACCTTTCTGTACAGCAAAATGTGACTTCTTTGGATTAAGAGATAAACCATATTTTCTGCATTTCAGAAAAGTTTGTTTCAAATGTTTTAGATGTTCATCATGTAATTGTGAAAAGACTGTAATATCATCTAAGTAAATCACTACAAACTTGTCTCTTTCCCCAACAAAGGCTATATCCATAGCTCTTTGAAAAGTTGTTCCAGCATTCATTAAACCAAAAGGCATTTTATCCTACATGAAAGTTTCCCAGGGAGTAGTAAAAGTTTTTTTTTTCTTTATCATCAGGATGCATAGCAATTTGATTATATCCTAAAAAGCCATCAACCATATAAATCCTTTGTGCCCCAACTACCTTCTGCAATATTTGTTCTATTTTAGGCAGAGGATAATTATCCTTCAATGAAGACCTTTTCATATTTCTAAAGTCAACACACAGTCTGATTTCTCCATTCTTCTTCCTGACAGGAACCAAATTAGCAACCCATGAAGAATACCTAAGAGGAACAATGATCTTGGAATCTAATAACTTCTTCACTTCTTTTTCAATAACAGGAAACAAAGCTAGATTTATCCTCCTTAATTTATGTATAAAAGGTTTAACATTCGGTTTTAAAGGTACTTTATGTTGTATAATCCCGATATCATATGTCCTCAAGTCTTCATAAGACCATGCAAAAACATCAACATGCTCCTTTAATAGCTTGATGTACCTGTTTCTCTGTTCTGCTATGAGTGCTTTTGAAATATTCACCATTCTAGGATGTTCTGCAGTACCAATGTTACAATCCACCACATTTTCCTCTGAAGACTGTACAACAATTTTTAAAGGTATATCATATTTTGAAAATATCCTTTCTAAAGCCACCAAACCTTTAGGAATGAAATTACCTTTAAGTTCAATAATCTTGTGGCCAACAATTTCATTTTCAGCAATAGCTTCAAAATCTTCATCCTCGTCATCTTCTTCTTGATCAATCAGGGAATTAGAAAACTCATATGTAAGCTCCAAAAATCTTTTTATTTCAATGTCATCTTCAAAAAATTTCCACTGTTTTACATTATCAGGCACAGAAAGTCTGTACCTAATCTCAATAGGATACTTTAGCTGTGTGGTTTTGGGAATTCTAAAATGTGTAGCTGCTAAGGCCAATGAATCAACAGTCTGATTATGGTCCCTAGGAATATAGGTAATGTTAAAAGATACAAAATAATTGTCAATCATATCCCATACCTCATTTCGGTAGACTTTCAACAAATCTTGTTTCACTTGATAGTTGTTCCTCACCTGCTGAACAACCAACTCGAAGTCGCCATATACAGAAATCTGTTGAATACCTAAATCTTTAGCAGCTTTCAAACCTAAAAGCAAAGCTTCATATTCAGCAGTATTATTGGTGGTAATAAATTCTAATTTGTACATCAGCTTTACTATTTCACCACCAGGAGATATTAAATGAACCTCTGCTCCGGAACCTTCCTTACAAGATGATCCATCAAAGTATAATTGCCAAAGTTCATCTTCTTGTTCCCTACTGCATTTAACTGGCTGTTCCTTTTCAACTTGTAGCAAACCAGCAGTATTATCATCATCACTAAAATGTAACATACAAGAACCCAAATCCTTATCAACAGCATACAGGGGATGATTTGTAGGGTTCTTGTCATCTGTCACAATATAGACAAATTGTAGTTCTCTGTACAACCTTCTATTTTCTCCTCCAAACACAGGAATAGTAGCATATGTTAAATCCATTTGTAAAGTTCCACCAACTTTCTTTTCCCAAGATCTAGAAAGAAGTAATCCAAATTTAGGTGTAATGTCTACTACTACCACATCCATAATCACACTCTTCATTGGTAACTAAGCCAAACTGACAACCATATCTTTAATCACTCCAAACATTTTACAGCTCATGAATCAAAAGCATACAAATCATGATAGGGTTTTGTTATACTCAAACCTAGAGCCTCCGTGACAGCCTTTGGCATTAGGTTATGTGATGCTCCTGAATTCAAAAGACAGTTATGTATCATTTGTTCATGAATAGTCAGTGTGATGTAGAATGGGGGTGATGCACCTACTTCATTCTCAGTCTTTTCAGCCAAAGCTGATCCAATAAAGATTTTAGGATTTTCTTCTTGTAGATTCACTGTATCGAAAAGAGGCTGACTGTTTGCTGAACCAATCATTTTAAGAACTGATTCTTTGTAAGAAGTATTCTTCATTAATTCAGTAAAAGGCATAGGGATATTAATTTTGCCTAATTCATTTTCTAGATTAAAATTCTGCACATTTTTGTTTACCTCCTCAACCTCCACATTCTTCTTTTGTTTATCCTGAATTTGTTTTTTCTCTAACACAGGATCAGATTGTTGTTTAGTAGGTACAACTACCTTTTTCTTTGGATTTTGAACTACTTGATTTGGACCTGACCTCAAATTCAATGTTTTCTTTGGCTCAGTCTGATATGCATCAGTAGTTATAGCAGTCATTTCAAGATTTAAATCATTTTCTGTTTCAAACATATCGGCATCATAGTATTCTGAATTTAAAAACTCTTCTTCAGTAACAAAACCCTCAGTTAACTGTTCTCCAAAATAATTTATATCCTGGTCTGTATCTTCAAATAACACTTCCTCTTCAATTTCTTCTTCATCAACAACATTATTCTGAAGAGGGGGTGGTACTCTTTGATCCTCAATTTCTCTCCTTTCTCACTATATATCATTGTTTCTTCTCTCTCGAGGTATGAAACAAGGTGCAAACTTTCTTCTGAATTGGTTTTGATAGTTAGGGTTTCTCTCACCCTCTTGAACAAGTTTGTTTGAATTCTTTTCTAGTTCCAAATTGTTTAATTTTGCAGTTAGGATCTTAACTAGCTTGGCCATCTCATCAATTTTACCTTTTGCAGAATGGGATGTTGAAACCCTTGGAACTGCTTCCTTCTTACCCTTCCTGTCATATATCTGCTGAGTTGTTTCCTTCTTCAATCTATTAGAAGCCAATATATTAGATTCCACCTCTAATGCTGCATCCTGCATGTTTAGTAAAGAAATAGGTCGTCTTTCTCTTAGAAGTAAGGAAAATTCATGATCAAAAGCATTTGCATATGTAAGTTTTGTAGATGTTTCTGAAGGTTTTATCTCTGTAGGAATTCTGCCATACATTTTATTGAATCTTTTTGAAAAATCAGCTATGGTTTCATCCTTCTTTCTCCTAAGGGCTCCAAATTCAGTTATATAATAAGTATGATCCTTAGTCTCACCCCATTGTCTCATGAAAAGGTCTCGAAGCTCCTCTATGATAGTGATAGAATTTGCAAGTAACTCCCTAAACCATTTTTTGACATCTCCATCAAGGCTTTTTACAAACATCCTCATCTATACATCCTTAGCTCAATACTCTGATTATCAACATAACTGAGAAAGGCTTCCCAGTGCTCCTCAGCTGTAGTTTCACCCTGTCCATTAAACCTAGGCAGGTATTTCTGATAATCACCTCTAGGGAGTGCATTCAAAGGCTAAGGAAAAACTAAATGTGCATACCTAGCTGCAACCATTCAATCCATCATATCTACTGGTTGAATTTGGGCTGCCATTTTTAGGTTGACTGACTTTTGTGATGGAAAGACTTGACTAGAACTTGGATGAAATGGATTTTTACCAACTTTTAGATGAAATAGAGGAATTTTACCAGGAGATACTATCTTTGCTTTTTTGAAGGATTGAGGATCAGTGAAAACTTGAAAATTACTGACAGGAATTATAGGCTTCAACCAAGGTGATGTTTCTTCTTCTCTTTTTAAATCAGATAAAGGTGATGTAATATCTAACTAATCAGGGCTACATAGGGCTGATGATGACTGAGACTTTCTAATTCTTCTAGTTGTTTTCAGTATCTGTTCTAGGTCTGAAACACCCAACTGCAAAGGTGAACTAGGTATGTTTCTTGTTCCAACTCCCTTAGTAGCCACTGTGACAAACTGGTGAAAAGTAGTCTTTAAGAGTTGATGGTTTAAGTTCACCTCTTAAAACCAATGAAATGATAAGTATCCCAAGGAAAAATAGGTTTTCAACTTCATTCCCCTGCAACGGTGTCAAAGATGTTAGTGCCAGAAATTGTTCCCAGACTACAAGAGAACAAGCCAACACAATCTCAATAATCTCAATAAAATAAAATAGGGTTTTTAGGGTTTTCAAGGTTTTTTGGTTGAGCAGTTTGAAGACAAGAAGGAAAACATTCATAAAACCAAAGTAAACACTAAATCATGAGCATTGAATGGTTGAGATGCATAACATATAAACCATAATCCAACAAAAAACACAATACTGAATTTCACCCACAGTTGGCAAGCATTCCAAGCATAAAAACATTAAACAAGCAATGAATATACCAACTGAGTAGCTAACACAAGTTATAAATGAAACCAGCCAATAACCTGAAGGGCATATAGTGCATATATTTCATAATTCAGTCCTCAAAATGCACATAAGAGTCTTTACTTAGCTCATAAACCAGCCTGATGACCTCCCCTTGTCAGCAAAAAATCGAACCCCTTGTCTTCTTCCAGACTTACATTTATCTTACTTTCAAAATCAGTTAGATAAATGAATTATAACTGCTTTTAAGACTACCTATCGAATGGTTCAATTTAAAACATATTTACAAAAAATAAAATAACTTTTCAAACTTAACTAATAACTAACTTTCTTGACTAACTTTCACAAATATTTAGCTGCTTCAGCCAATAAAGCAATTCCTTCCAAGGCTTGATATTTCCTTCTTGCCTTCAATTGATCTATCTCCATGTCTGCAATCTTCCCTGTGAGCTCTTCATTATGCTGTTGCAGGTCCTGGATGGTTTTCTTTAACACTGTGAATTGACTTTCTGTTGTCCTTTTCATTTTCAATGCTTCTCTTGAAACTGTGATCAACTCCTGATAATGGTTGTTTACTTCCTCCAAATTTTCTCTAAGTTTCTTGTTTGCTATAACTAGCCCATCATTAGTTTCCTACATATACTCGATCTGGTACTTGTATTGCTTTATACTTCTTTGTAGATTTTCTTTTTCTAAATCAATACATTTGTCTCATGTTGTTGTTTGCATCTCATTTGGTATCCATGGGATGTTCAGTCTCCTATAAATTTCCTCATCCTCTTCCATAAGTTTTGTGGATGTTCCAAGAAACCCTAGATATTCTTCACTTTCAACTTTGCATGAAACTTTTTCTTCAACCATCTCCTTCTTCTCTAAGCAAGAACTCTTTACCTCACTTTCTTGCTGCTCTTGCAACATTTGATTTTGAATCTCCAGAAATATATCAGATATCTTGGTATCAGTCATGACAGACTCTCTTTTTGATTCAATTGGATTTTTACCCTTATTGTCATCTTTATCATCATCCAATTTGTCTTCAGATGATGAATCCTCTATCACTGTCACTTTTTCTTTAGCCAATTTGGGATTCAGTAGCTTTTTCATGTTTAGTCTAAGTTTATTTTTAGGTCTTGTTTTAGGTCTCCATACTGCTGCAATCTCTCCCAACATCTTGAGAGTCTTTACTTGATGATTAATTGAGGTAAACTCAGCAACTTTCATTTTCTTTATTTTTGACAGTGCTTCCTCATCACAATGAGTGTGAATCTTTTGCTTAGCAGAAACCCTAGCTGCATTTGTAACAGGAATTTTATCATCATCAAATAAGTATTTCTCATCTTCCTCTGATAGAACTGTGAGAGGGCTTTGCTTTTGAACTTCAATATCTTCTTTTACATCTTGAATTGTCTCTGCAGGTACAACATCTTCAACAGGCTCGGCTTCCTTAATTTCTGACTGTAAAGTCTTGCTTTCATTATCATTAACGTGCTGTTCAAATTTAGAGTTTTTATTTTCATGGTTTCAAGCTTCTTCTAGTTTAACCTTATCTTCATCCTTGACTATTACCTTTTTCTTGAGCTTCTTAATCAAACTCTACCCTTTATCTGCTTGTCTTCTGTGACGCTGTCCCTCTTGATCAGTTTTAAAACTTGACCAAAAAATGAAATGCTCCCAAGTCTTCCCCCTATTCTGCAAGACAGTGCTTATGATAAGCTTGATGAGTCCATGATGGAAAACAGACTGCTTTGTATGATCTTGGTGCTCTCTAACTCTGCATGACATCTTTTGTAGACTTTTCATAAAGAAGAAAGGTAAGTTCATTTTGGACTCATCACTAAGATGCTGAAGAAAACTACAGTGATATTTGAAAATGAAAGCATATCTACCCTCTCAGGTAACATAACTCTGCAAGACTTTAATGGGCTCAATACAATCAAGTTTAAAGTTATGGATTGGAACACCTTTCCCCCAATATGCAATCACACCAGGAAGTAAGTACTTTTGAGCATTGAAGGTGAATGGAACCTTTTTAAACCATAACTCTCCCTTGTCCAAGATCCCTATTGCCTCAACTATTAATTCCTTAGTCAATTTGAACTTTAAGCTGTCAAAAGACACTATGTCTTTGTCTGGACATTGAGTAAATTTGTATGACACTTCAACATGATATCCTTCAATTTTCTTAAAGAATGTTAACCATCTTGCATCTGAAAATAAGTATGCACATTGTGGAAAATTATTCACCCAGCTTAGGTCAGAGGGCTCTGCCCTGTTTGTTTTCCCACTCTTTTTCATATTTACTATGGTTAAACAGCTTCTGTCGATATACCAGAGTCTAAATGTCTTCAAATCTCAATAAACTGAACTAAAATACAATTCAGGAAACTCCAACAAGCTCTGCTCTAAATTCTACTATTTAAATGATGAATACTTTGAATGTATTGGTTAATAATTCATCATTTAAAATGTATTAAGTGAAAAACTAGTATTCTGCCTTCGAATTTGTCATTAGTGATTTCTTCAGAAAAGCCCCAAATTTAGAAAACCCTAGCAATGGCACGCAGGCTACCTGTTAAGAAGACTAATTCGAGCGCTAGAATATAGTTATTTTAATGGTCAAGTGTCGAATTGCATGCTCCACCTGTCTCCAACCGCTTAGACCACTCCAGCCAGCAGCTGCTGAAAGCCCTAATTTCTCGTTCAGTTACAAAATCCCGATTTCTCAGCACTGTCTTCTCACCAGGATCTTCACTTATTTCTCGTGTCCTTCAAATGAAAAACATAATCCCAAATAGATTTGTCTCATTATACTCCACTGTCATCATTTTATCTTCTCTGCATGAAATCGCCACGATCTCGCCCTTATGATGATCATCCACCTATTTCAGTGATTAAACTATGGAAGACACGTATCAAATACATCATATAATGTGATTGACACCTCAAAGATGAGAATCCCAAAGAAATTGGACTGAAAAAATGATGATTTTAGCTCGCGCGATTTTCTTGTAGCGCTCTAGTGTATCTGTTTTTGTCTTGCGCTACAAGAAAGTCCAATATAATGATTTCACATTATTAAGCAAATGATATGAGTTTGCACTTGGTTTAGGGGTTAATATTTAAATTTTATTTTATTTATAAAACTCTTTAATCCATATATGCCTTATAAAACCCCTCAATTATAAAAGCAAAGCAAAATTTGTAAAAATAAGCTTAGAAATTAAAAATCATGAGAATTAAAAGTTTAAAATCAAAATTATCCCTATCAACAAAATTTTCTAGAAACAAAAAGTAAAAGCAAGGTTCAAAATATGGATAGAAGTATGAAAATCAAAGGAAGACAAAAACATGATTTAACACCCACCATATTAATAACAAGCTACAGACACTTCCATTTAAACAATAGAAAATGGTTGCATGAGAATTGTGCACTACATACACCAAAACTTCAAATTTCCTTCATGGTTAATAATTCTGATACATTGGAATATTCATCATGAATAACATATGTGGCATGCCTTTCGTATTTGATAATAATTGATGCTTAGCTGACTACATAGTGAACTTGCCATGTAATTGAATGCATGATCACTTAAATAGGATGCTAACTTAAGTGACATATTTCATTAACTCACATGAAAACACTGTATTAATTGAACACTTTAATATTTCATTAACTCATATGTCTTCATGTAAACACTTTATTAATTGAAGTGTTGACTTTTGATTAACTTAAGTGTCGTTTTTTAGTTTAAGTAAAGTATATACACTTTAGTTAATTAGTACATCTTTATTAACACTTAGTTAACTATTATTAACCGAATCATGATGATTGAATTACTTTGGAGTGATCACAAGTTCTTTAATTAACTGAAGCATACATTGTGTCTTTAACTGAAGTTCACAAACTTGAGTTCACTTAGTCATCTCATGGGAAATTTGAATTCTCTTAATATCTATGCTTATCTCTTTATCTTTTATCTTTAATTCATGGTCAATATGTGTTAAATTTAATTATTTATCATATCATATTATACTCATCAGGTTTGACTACTGTTGTGATCATATTATATTAATCCAGACCAAATGATCATATGCTAAAGTAATTCACTCTAGAGGTGGCTAATCTCTAAAGGAGACTTAATATCAATAAATGACCATTCTTAGATATACATCACACAACATTTGATGCTTCAACAAGAAAAGCATACACCTCTATAAATAAAGTCCCACCCCATGGGTACCTACTATATTTGTAGGTTCATATGAGATTCAACAACCTCTATAGTTGGAGATCAACCTCATATGTACCTACTATAATTGGAGGTACATATGAGAATCATGACTTGATACACACATAAGTATTAAGCAATGTACTATAAGACTTTACAATGATCATCACTTTAATCAATCAAAGAATTCACCTTGACACATGGGAATAACCTTTATAATTGAAGGCTTCATCATCCTTAGGTCCAACCTAAAAATACACCAAGTTATTGAGTCCAACTTAGATTCTCTACCTCAACACATGAGACCCAATCCTAGATGCACAAGATTGGCTTGGAGAATGATTCGTGATGTTGTATATTTAATAATTAGTAACTTTGCAACCATTTTTGTTACTTTATTGATTGCATGAGGATTATACAATATATTCACACAACTTTGCAGAAATGTACTTACTGGGTCTTCTTGGTGACTCTTGTACAATTTTCTATGTTGTTCTTCTTTGCACTATGTGTCCTTGTGATGCACGGTCCACCTAGGTTCCTCATCACACATATTGCACATTTGTTTTTCCTTGTGTAGTATTCTTATGCGATCTTCTTCTTTGTGCATTCTACACAGTTGATCTTCTTTGTGCATATTTTCTAGGGACAAGTATTCCTCCCATTGAGTAGCGTCCTCGACTACTCTTTGCACCTCACACAATATCAGTATCTAGTCTTTCTCTTCAAACTCAGGTATGGTTGTGTAGTTTCCTTTATCTTTGAATCTATTAGGATTCCAATACTACATTCTCCAATAATATATTCACATGTCCTAGCACCTCCTCAAGTCACTATGTTCACTTGCGCTAAACCCTTTCCATTATTTTACTTACAATGACCTTTCTTGTTTCTGACTTCTTGACAAAGTCTAGGAAATCCTTAATCACATGTTATGTACTATCACAATATGTGCACATTATGTGAGGCTTAGTACAAACTATTTCCAAATGAACTAGATCCCAACAATTAAGGAAAATTGCGTGTCTTCCTCCACCACCATAGCCTTGGAACCCACCATGTGTTTCTCCCTACTGTCTTGTGGGATCAAGTCCTCCATTTTCTTTTGTCCCTTGAACTTGATAGGAATATATTTTATTGTCCTTCACCAATTGCAGAGCATGAAAATTGTTCACATCATGGTCAACCAACTTGCAGAACTCACAAAATGGTGCATGTACAGATATATGACACTTCTATAATGTCGGGAAATTAGAAGGTGTGTGGCCCCGTATACGGAAAATATCACACCACTCGGACTTAGGATCTTATTGAAGAGGCTGATAGGCCTTTCCTAAAGTCACCATATGTTATAATGTATTAAAAGATATGATTAGATAATCTTAACAAACGAACGGTTGGAGCGGGTGCAACTGCTCCAATCTCTCTCTTCATGTATAAGAATACCATCTATTGATTGAATACAACGGTTAAGCACTTGACCCAATATGTGCTCTTTCTCGATGGTTACTGTGTGCATAATATTTCGGCCTACTTGAATGTAACAATGGCGTCATTGCCATCTTCTTTTGGCTGGGTGAAGATAAACCTGCAAGGAACCTAAAATACTATCATATGCCGAAATAGAAGTCTCCTGCAAAAATATTATTGAAACAAGTTGGAAGTAGAATGGAAGAAATCACCGACCAGTTTCGAGTGGATAAAAGTGGCAGGAGGNATATGCCGAAATAGAAGTCTCCTGCAAAAATATTATTGAAACAAGTTGGAAGTAGAATGGAAGAAATCACCGACCAGTTTCGAGTGGATAAAAGTGGCAGGAGTGCTTGCCAATCACCTCAAGAGATGCCGACTCCAATGCCTGGTCAGAGATGCTGACTCCAATGTCGAGTCGAGTTGATAAGGAGCCCGGTATGTGATTTCTATCTAGCCAAGTTGAGAAGGAGGCCGGTATGTGAGGTTTACCAGTGACGGATGGAGTCGATTGATGCACTATTCTGTTGATTTCGCTAAGGAACAATGATGACCATTCGATGAAGCAATACACTGATTGAAATAGTATTTCAGTAGTGGAAAAAACCAACTGTTCCAATCATGGAAAGAGCCGACTATGGACATAACATAGATGCCATTGGTTTATCTGTCGGCCATACCAGTTTGCCATAGCACACGAAACTTGTCATCAAGAGACCATTTAAAATATGTTATCAGTCAATTGATCTATACATCAATGCAATATTCTCTGGAAGTTTGTCACTTCGTTCTTCAAACGCTTCATTGGCGTAATAGTACATCTATCGTGAGGCCATTACCACATAGTCGACAACTTTGAAGTTGCATCTATCACCAACCCTTGAATTGGATCAGTAAACCATTTATTTCACAATGATGGGAATAGTTGACCTATCGACTATATGCCAGTAGTGAGGTGTTGCGCTGCTCATTTATGTCAGTCTGAATGTCCACGAATATTTGAAGCTGCGATCAAGGTTGCATTAATCCGTCAGATGAAAGGAGGCCTATCTAACGTTGACTAATTATGTGTGCTCAATGAACTCTACCTATTGTAGAATAAATGCATGCAAGCAACCGACAGTCCATCACAAGTAAGCAGCCAACCACTCCATGGTCGAGCAGTCGATGTGAAGCAACCGACTGATGTCGACCTACAACCAATTGATACAATCGACTGGTGCAATTGACTAATGATCCATAGATGCAACTGACCGAGGAATTATTTCCATTCACGGTGCAAGAAAGAATGAGAGTCGATGTACTATTTATAATGGTTTTATTAGCACAGTCAATATGTTTTGAAGTTAGACAGTTTATGGGGTTGTTTTTTCTTTTGTTGGGAAAGTGGTGGAACCCCCTGACTAGCAGGGTTGTCATTGGCTGAGTGGCCACGAACCAAGGGCATCTAAGCCGTCAAAATAACCTGGGGATCGACCGCACCAACCCTTAACATGGTTGGATTTTTGGAATCTGACGGGATTAGAACCGGTGACCTTCCAACTTAGGGGGTGTCTTAACCATACCCCGCCACCAATTGTTCTACATATCGTAGATGACAGTTTATGGGGTTGTTGGTATATGTGCTTTTAGTCAATTTGTAATTGTAAAAGTATGGTTCAGTTGATTTTATTGTAGTCAATGTTATTGTAAAAGTATGGTCAATCGAGTTAGGCTAATGAGAGAATTGTAAGTTGAGCAAAGTGCATATTTTTGGTAGAATTTCTTTTGGTCAATAGGAATATGTTGTTGATTCCATAATGGATGATTAAGTCATTAAGTAACTATACTTTAATTGCTTTAATTAATTTTGTAAGTCATTATGTTAGAGGGGGTTAAACATGAGTCTTTCGAGGCAGGAGATCCCCTCTACAATTGTAAATCAAGTCAATCTCTAGTCAACTTAGTAAAATCATGTTGAGTTAAGTCGATTCAATTCAGTCAGCCATGACCAATATCATTTGATGTCCACTACAATCAATGAAAAATTTACAAACTTGGAGGAAGCCTCACGATAGATGAAGTCGACAATGATCACATTCAAGCAGAAGTCACCTTACAACACACAGAAGAAGAACTTAACACATGATGATGAAATTAGAACAGTTGAACCCCTTAGTTTATAATGCAAAGATGTTCCTGGGTTGTGACCTCGGAAAGCCAGAAGACAGAGAAATGACATAGAAATTCGAAGAGCCAAAAGGTCCCGCATACCTGAACCGATGGAGATGTCGGTCAGATGAGCCAGGGTGAGGCTTTAAACCAAAATACCTCGTTCTAGAAGAAGATGGTTGATTTTTGTTGTGAGAGGGTGAGACCTCAATGGACTAATGCCACATTGAAGATGGAGGATGAAGAGTAACCAGTCACAGTAGAGCCTTGTACATGTGTGTTTTCTTATCAAGCTAGTGGTTGTTGTAGTTGAGCACCTATGTAGACCGGTATGCATGGTTGATGCACAGTGAGGACTACTTCAGCAGTAGCAAAAATCTAGGATGCTAATACGTCTTTCTTCGAGACGAAGAAATGCTTTGTTCATGGGGGAGATGTTGAAGGGGCTGACAGGCCTTCCCTAAAGTCACGGCCATATGTTATAATGTATTAAGAGATATGATTAGATAATCCTAACAAATGAACAGTTGGAGCGGGTGCAAATTCTCCAACCTCTCTCTTCATATATAAGAATACCATCTATTGATTGAATACAACTGTTAAGCGCTTGACCCAATATGTGCTCTTTCTCGATGGTTACTATGTGCATATATTTCGGTCTGCACCGGTTCCCATATAATTATCCATCATCAAGCACTAATTCTTGTGGTAAACTTCTATTCTACAGAATCTACACCACACATCCTTTTAACTTCCTTAATAGTAGATAGTTGTTGCAAGTGCATAGTTAGCAAAGCAACATGGGTATGAACCTGCACCATCCCTGGGATTCTTCACCTCCTAGAGTCTCTTCCAATATTATTGTGGTTTCTAGGGAATTCTACTAAGTACCCACCTTCTGTTGTGTTAGTGGAACTTTGATGTGTGGCAACAAACCCAAAATGAACCATTCATAGTGTTTGCACATCCAAAATATGGAAGCTCACACAATCCATCAAAATATTAAATCATTGGTCATAGTCCTAGACCTACTCGCCAACTCTCTGCTTGATATCCTTGATCTTAGTAATTCACTGAGACTCAAACTTCAACTTTTGTAATTCTTTCATAAGGTCCACTTTGATCATCACTAACAAACCTTGTCTTTGAACATGGTCTCTGGCTACTTAATCATGCTATCCTCCTCTGTGATGTTCTTCATAGGTCATATTTCCTTGTAGGTGAACCAATGTTGTTCTACATCATTTTTTATGTCCCATGAAAAGCATGCAATCTCAGGGTGGAATCTGATGTGGTCGCCATATTTCTAGGTGTAGATGAATTTCTCCTTGTATTTGAAACCGGTGTATTATTTCCACTTCTTAGACTCTACTTAACTGGATTACTCTCTTGGGTAGGAATAACTTCTATTCCTTTGGATTCTACTTCAGGACTTGTTTCTCACGTAAACTCAAATGCTAAGTGGTCTTCTTGATTAGAAAAAAAACATTGGTGGGTTGGGATGAAGCATGGGTAATTTATTGGTGTGCGTCTTCTAACAATACCGAGTCTGGGGAAGCTCAAAGATGGCTGTGTATTTTCTTTCACATTCATGTAAGTGCCTCTATTAGTCTGCACTTCCTCTTTTTGCACATCTTCTTGATCCTTTCTTTATCTTAGCCTCAAGGGCATGACATTGATATTCACATAAGAGCTCTCACTTTCTTCCATTCCACACCTCTTGGGATGTCTCTCATCTTCTGAGCACTCTTATTTCCCAAAATATGCACACCCTTCTTTCATAGAGGGACCTTAGACACACTCCCATTGCATATTCCCATTTATGGCATTCTTCTTTCCTCTCTTATCTACATTATATTCTCCCATCAAGTTTTTGTCTTGTTTCTTTCTTATGATTGCTTTATTTATCTTATCCCTTATTTCATGTCTCTTGTCCCTCTATATTCGATGCTATTCTACATCCATTGTTGTGCCTATATATTCTCCCACTTCTTCATACCCCACTGCCATAGTGTAGGTCTTATGTTGCCACACTATAATGTTTCACTGTGATTATCCCCTTCTCAACAAACAACATATTCAACCATAAGGGAATATTCTCCAAGAACCTATTTATTGATCCCTATTCAAACTTTTCTTCTCCATGGATATATGATTCACTACATCCTATGTCAAATTTTATAATATACCCATCTTTCATATGCACAAACCAGAAATCAACAGCTCCAGACCAGGTATTATATAAAAAATTTAGGTCTTCTATCGTTTCCTCATTCCATATTAGTTACAAAATACAAGGCTAAAATACTTAATTCAATATATTAATACTTCTTAATACATCACAATATACAACAATGCTAACAATGCTGAGTAATCTCAAACTCGGACTAACAGTCCAAAAGCCACATAACCAGAACCCCAACCTTTTACCCAACAATCCTTATATAGGTTGAGGTACAAAACTGCAAAATTGTTGTTGGCAAGTAGTTTTAATTGAACTCAGTGCATAGTGTAACAGTAATCTATTGGATCACAACTGCATTCTAACTATTTGGAGCGATGCACAATTACTTATCCAAAACTTGGGCACTAATACTTCTACATGAAGAAACCATTCTTCCAAGTTGTATATATTTCAATGAGTTCTTCTAATTAATGAGGAATTTCATATTCACTTGTGTCATGTTCTTAAACTTGGTAGGTTCTTCTACTTTTTCTCTCCTACAAAGGTAGTCTTTTTTATCACCATGATAATGGTACTTTAAAAAAAATTATCCTCAACTTGTATCAAAATGGTTATTTATATTTTCTCCTTGGGTTCCTCCTTCTAACCATTTTGAATCAATGCAAACTAAGCTTCCAATCAATGGTTATGATCATTTTAAGTTGACACAACTTATAATTCCTAATTTGGGATCTTCTTTTCTGGTTGACCTTGGACTTAATGTAAATCCAATTTGGATGCACTTATAAGACTAAATTCTTTGTATTGTAATAGCTTGATATGTCTACTTTAGGATTTCTCAAATCACATTCAATTTCAAGTCTTATTCAAGTCTTCGGGAGAAAGTTACATCCAAGCTACCAAATCCTATTATTTCTTATGCCTTTTAACTGAGTTAACTTCTACAACTTATAATTCCACACTTATAGCACTTAGATATGTGAAATTTTAACATCTAATACCTCAACCTATACTATTTTCAATGGCACTAATGTTACCTCAAAATGACCTCTCAATCTTAAGGTATGATTTTTTTACCAAATAAAAATGTTTAAGCCTAGTTTGAGGACTAAACATAAACCCTAACTTATACAACTTGTAACTCTAAAAATATAGTGAACTAGATTTTGAAATTTGTATCCAATGTGTTCACTCTTTCCTCTATCAAACCTAAAATCTTCAATGATCCAAATAAAATCTAGATAAAAAAATAGTAAGATGGCTCATTTGAGGGATCCAAACCAAGGAAGGATTGCCTTCTCTGATACCAAATGTTATGGACCAAATAACTAAATAAGAAAAAACCCAATTTAGTAATGATGCGCCTAAATATAATGATAAAAAAAATGAATGAATACAAATGTGACTTCAAGGGTGAATCCTCCTTTACACTTTATGTTTACAACTCACTCTTGAATATTTCTAAAACTAGAAATTCTTGGTATATAATATGATATAAATGGTACAAATACAAATACTAAGCTGACTAACAATGAGAATGATATATAATAACATTAATGTAATTTCCCAAGACCCGGGACTTAAGAAAACTAGGCTTGCTTAAGTTGGGGTATGGATGGAGGGTAATCATTAGTGATTAAACCACCTTACGAAAAAAATCTTGAGCATGAACTCTCCCAATAGCTTAGTTGTTAAGTCAGCATTGTAATTGGTTTTTGGGAGGATCTAGGTCAAGTTGTATTCATTCCATTTTTTCAATAAATAAATAAAAATTAAAGATCATTTAGAAGATAAAAAAGAAATATAGATAAAAACAAATATACACATGTTATGATTTAATGTTGTCAATGTATGATTTATTTTTGTTAACGTATGAAGAGGATTTTGTGTTACTAGCAAAGTGAAAAGATAGTATCCAAAGACATATCATTCCCTAAAATAAATTGTAATCATAACTAAAATGAAACTCAACGTCAACAAAACAAAGGTAATGGTAATAGTGCTTAGGGATATAACTATTACATTAAACGGTGAAAAACTTGGAAATCATTCCCTCTTATAACATCAACAATGGTAATAGTGCTTAGGGATATAACTATCACATTCAACTGTGACAAACTTGGAAATAATTACCTCTTAAAAGTACTAGGTCCTTGAATTTGATTCCAGTTTTAATCAACACTCATATGGAGAAACATGTAATAGGATGTAAGAAAGCCCTTTATTTTATGCAAAACACCTTGGAAATTAAGGAATATCCTCTTGGGAACATTGGTATACATAATAACTTTATATGTTTATGTGTTTTAATGTCCACAACTCTACAAAGAATCTTGCAAGAAAGTTGAGAAAACTCGTAAATGGTTCTTACTAAAGGAACTTGGAGTTAAAGAGTGAACCCCTTCCTTTATGATGTAAGCATAAATGGGTATGTTACCATTATAAGGATAAGCATTATTTTAATTTATGACATTTATAATGAAAATAAGGAATATGGACATGAACTAATACTAACGGTCAGCACCAGATAAAATATATTAAAAAAAATATGGAATTGAATTGAAGAGTATATTTGCTTCGTGAACCACTATTCTTTCCCTACTTCATACAACAAGGTAACAAACAAATTCCAGAAAGACCTTGGTAAGAAAATGAGATTCTATTGGTATGAGATCAACCACATGATTAGTTATACTGAACAACAATATCTCCAAGAGAAAATCCCCATGCTTAGAAAACAATACATTGTTTATTACATCCCTTCATAGCCATTGTGCACCAAATTTTTGAGTTCACTAATGGTTACAAAATATGTTATAAATAGAAAAAAAATGAGATGACATTGTAAGGTTACACTAAGAATACTTTAAAATGTTGTGACTGCAATCCCTTAGATAAAGTATTACAGGTCATGTAGTGATTATATGTTAGATGTTATAAACCATATGGTATTATTTTGGTACTATATGAGTTGAAACTTTTACATTCCTTCATATACATTTTGCACCAAATTTTATAGTCAATTAATGGTTCATAACAAGTGATGAAGAGTGTGAGAAGGAAATGGAATTGTAGGGTTCCATCAAGAATAATTCAAAAAGTATTGATTTTGATTCCTTCAACATGATATTGTAGGTCATGATGGAATTATGCATTGATGTTATAAATATACTAAGGATAAACCCCATTTATCTTCATACCCACTTTGCAAACCATAGGGGATGCATCTAATGTTGGTGACAATTGGAATTTGCATTCATACTCCATGGTGTCTCTGGTCACAAACTTTTGAATTAAATGGAAGTCTAGAGGGAAATTCCACATGTTAGGATCCCTCTCCCTTGTACCATAGGAAAAAAAAAAATCCGTTGGTAGACAAATATAGGCCCATCTCTCTCTATAATGTAATATACAAAATAATAACCAAATTCATCGCTAACCACCTCAAGATGTTCATGTAATAGATCATCTTTCCAAAGTAAGTAGTAGAATACACTAAAGTATGAAAATATTGAATGGAATCATAGTGGTTAATGAAATAATACACATGCTAAAAATTAGTAAGAAACCATGCATGTTATAAAACTTGACATGCCAAAATCATTTGATATACTAAACTAGAATTTCATTGAATAAATGCTACTAGCCTTTCGGTTATCCCCAACTTGGATTCATTGGATAAAAAATATGGCTTCCATTTCCTTCTTCTCTATCTTGGTAAATGGAGTTCCCTCTACCCCGTTCACTCCCTCCCATAGAATAATGCAAGGTGACCCCCTTTTCCTCTTTTTATTTCTCATCATAGAAAAAATATTAAGGCATAACTTCCAAGTAACCACAATCAACAAGATCATTTAGGGCCTCAAATTATCCTCAGAAGGAGAGTTCCCCTGCCACCTCCAATTCATCAATGATAGTATTATTATGGGAAATTTTACAACCAATGAGGCTAAATCCTTTAGAAAACTTCCCAAACACTTTCCTACTAGTCTCTGAGTTCAAATCAATAACATAAAATCATAAATATTCGACTTTAACACAATGTTTACCATCCAAACCAACATCTATAGAATTCTAGGGTTTCATTAAGGCACCCTCTCATCGAAATACCATGGAAATTTCCTATGTGAATCCTCTCTCCACAACACTTCTTGGAAATTTATGTTGTAAAAAATAGAGATAAAACTTAGTATTTGGACCTTTCATTATCTCTTGGAAGTAGGAAAGACCACCTTAATCAAATATGTTCTTAATACATGCCTCCTTGCCTCTTTAGTGTAGCATCCTTCTCATCATGATTTACAACCAACATAAAATGGACTCTATGGCCACCCTTTTCCTATGTAGTAAGCAAGAAATCATAGCAAATTTGGAAGGGGAAAAGAGAGAACAAGATGAAAGGGTCATGAGCATTGGGGAGTCACAGATCGCAAGGTACTTGTTCTAGTTTATGAATCATGCCACCTTTAGGAGGGAGAAGAAGTAGATTAAAATGAACACTAGTAAAATAATAAGGGAAAGGAGAACAACCCAACACCACCTTGACATAGAGGAAATGTTAGACCCCCGTCATGTAAGGGACGCTAGGAAACTATCCCCGTGACAAATAGAACTCATGGCATAAATGTCAAGGATTAGCATACAATCCAAGGATTTGATGGATGGTACAATTCCACCATAATTCATAAGTTATAAATTTGGAATAAAAGGTGTGTGGATGCAGAGCTTTCGCTACAAATAATCAGATACATAAATACATGTCATCATGGGCATAGGTTTTCCAAGAAGAAATACCACTATGAACTCTTTGACCATATATCTATATTGACAGACAATGGAAAAAATACCATGTCATATGCATTTTTCCTTAGATAAGAACAACTCCATATTGAATGACATATAATAAGAGCCACAATATCTCAATGATGGAATACTACTTCTTTCTACAACACTTTTATGGTTAAAATATTGTTCTAGAGGATGGAAATGAGAGAAAATGAAAAACCACTAGGATAGAGAGGACTTCCACCACCCTAAGTCCAATGCTAAAGAAGTTAGATAGTATGGATAAGCTCAAGTTCCCTTTTATCTTTGATGTCTTAGATTATATTTTTTACCTCTAGTTCTACCTTAGCATAGGATATAATAGTTATAGACAAAGCTACATCCAGTACTATTTTGTTTTTTTGTTTTTTTATGTTAAGACTTAATGGTCAAAGGGAAAAGTATAATCAATATCGCTTTCTTATGTTTATGATAGAGTATAGTGGCAAAAAACCAAAACATACATTAACTTCTTTAACTTTTGTATTTTGTTAATATTCAACCCAATAATCTTGATAGAATACTATAGAAGTTTAAGCATGTGGGTTTCTTAATTGAAATATTTAACAAGTAATAGTTTTTTTATAGAAATAATTCATATATTTACAAGTAAATATTTATAGCCACACCCACTTGAGTGACTTGAAATTGGGTCTCCATGTTAATACAAGTCCAATCACCTTATTTATTTCCATTAAACAACACTGCCATGATTTCAACCATGTTAATACAAGTCCAATCACCTTATTTATTTCCATTAAACAACACTGCCATGGGTAGCATGTAAATATTTTGACAATTGGTATATATGAATATATTCTACAACTTACATATAAAAAATATAAATTGACATACAACAAATCATTTAAAATAATAATACTATTGCAACCATTTAAGTATATTGAAAACACCTAAGTTGAAGATGAAGATAAGGAAAATCTTGGCTATGTGGAATCAACCCAAGATGCCATGCAAGACGAGAGAAAATTCAAACATGTAGTTATTAATGAATCATGAAAAGTATCGATTTTCATCACCACATGATCAAAACATATTTCCATACACAAGGTGACTATATCATATGGTTCAAGATCGGGCATGAAATCATACCCAAGTGTAAGGTTAGGAAAATCCTAGGTGTTTGGGAACGATGCAAGATGCCATGTTAAACAAGGAAAAATGAAAATGCACATCCTCCAATCAATGATGAATGTAGTTTATGGTATTGCAATACCACATGATCAAATCATGATTGAAGGTGACTATATAATATGATTAAGGATATGGTATAAAATTTTAACTTTATGTTTCTCACATGATCAATGATTATATTCATCATATTGTTATTGTTTAAGTTGAGATGATAATATTTTTGGGAAGAAAAGAATCGTCATTGAAGGCAAGGAACGAATGTATGTTTTCTTCTTATTCTTCCAAATGATATGAACTATTAAAGTTGGATACTTCCTATTATGTTATAGTGAATAATGTATATCTAAAAAGTTAAGTATTTGAATGCGAGAAAGTATTCTTCTTCATGAGATATGTGAAATTCTATGTTACACCCTCTATTCCTATGGAAACATTTTGATACAATGTTGTTTGGGTGTCATGATTATGTTTCTATGAAGGGTTTGAGCCTACAAAAGATAAATATTCGATAAAAGCATGAACTCTTCACAAAACAATTCAAGGTATTGCATAATACACACTTTATGTTCAACAAGGTGTAGAAATATTAAAATTCTTTTAGACAATGAGATGTGATCACCATGTTTTTGGTTATTTGTTATTAGGACATAGGAAAGAGTATTAACCACTCCACATTAAATTCCATCTTCAATATGATTTATGATGTCTTTCTTTTTGGGATTCAAAGGAAATTTGGCCTGATTTTGGCACTTATGATATTTTTTATATTTCAATATGTGGAAACCTATAGGGTTCAAATGGATACTAGAAACCACAAATGATATCTAGGAAAGGATTAGGATTCAAAAGATATCAATAATCATATTGAAGAGGGGAGAGGATCCATTGCAACATCATGTTGTTGAAACCGAACAAGGTTTACTCACAATTGTAGGTAATTTGATACAAATAGGTCATGGGAATATAAGTATAAAAGGGATATAATCTTGGAAGTATCCATCAAGGATAAGCCATTGGAATCTAAGTATCAAAGGGATATAATCCTGGAAGTATCCATCAAAGAAAAGATACATAAGAATTATGGTCAGGAAGTAGATGTTATGGAGGGGCATAGTCACAAAATGAACTAGATAATGGGGCCATCATCAATTGAAACTATGTAGCATAAGGTTGAACCATAAACTTAATGAAAATATCGTTGAAGTATAAAAATCAATAAAAATCACTTTCAAACTCCACCACATTAAAAACCTTGGAAGATACCAATGTGACAATACACTTAAGGTGACACTTGGTGGGCCATCATCAATTGAGACTTTGTAGAATAAGGTTGAACCATCAAATTAATGGAAATATCGTTGAAGTATAAAAATCAATAACAAGCACTTTCAAACTCCACTGCATTAAAAACCTTGGAAGATCCCAAGGTGACAATAGACTTAAGGTGACACTTGGTGGAAAATTATTACATAAATATGGGATCACCATTGAACACCAATCTTGGAATAACCCATCAAGTACATGCACATATTTTGGTATGGATAGACAATGGTTGTTTTAATTATAAGTACAAGACATAGCCAACAAAGTGATGGAAAATTCAAATTCATGAGCCATGGACTTTATAACTATTAATTCCTTCAAATGGTAACGGATGTTGATAGGAACCCAATAGTTTGGAATATAAAGGATACATGAAGAGTATGCACATAAATTTAGAGTAGGAAGCTAGACAAAAGTGTTGCATTTCAAATTTATTTCCACCTAGTAATGTTTATAAATATGTTTTTTTTTCAAAAAGAAGAAGAGATCCTCAAAACAAGATAGGGGCACATGCAAATCTAGAAGGTGGGTATTATACCTAATGCACACAATCAATTTAATGGGTTATAAAATGAATTTAAAAGGTGTAATGAACATCATTTATACATAGCATTTCAAAATCAGATCCACATAAACAATAAGGCAATAATAATTATTTTCTAGAGTATTAGCTAGGTATTTCTCAAATACATATTATCGATGCACAGAGTTAACTAAATTAAACTAAATTCAACTCAGGGGAAATATGTATCATATCATCAGTAATTTTATAAAAGGGATTTTTTATGTTAAGAATGGAATTGACAATAAGAAATGGTACTAGGTAATCATTAAAAATAACCCAATCCACATAGATCTACCCATTCTATCTAGCATTTACCAAGAAGGTTTCACCCCCAAGGCAGTGATTCTCTTAAACTTGGAGAATGAACTTGGTTGGTCATCCAACTTAAATAAATGGATTATCATTAATGTGAAGGTTGGAACCACAATTCCAATCACCAAATCTATTTTCTACTAGCCCTTCAAAATTCATTGCAAAAGTGAAGTGTGGAGTGATGGGAAATTAGGGTTTTCATTCATAAGAGCTTGTAATATAGGTAATTTTAAATTTTTATTTTTTTGTTGCAAGACATTAGCTTTGTTGGTCTTGTCGATAAAATCATTCAGTCAAATTTTAAGATGTTGAAATTACTTCTATTTATTTTGTTGGTAAATCATTAATACGGATTTCTATGTTATCTAAATCCATATGATATAATTTGATTTTATTATGAATTAAATTTGTGCTTCAATGTTGGAAGTTATCTCAAAAAAAAAATTAGGGTATTGGGTAGGACATTTTATATAAACAAAGGGTTGATAACATTGATTATCAAAGGAAGTAGGGGTTAGGAAATTGATTGGGACTTGTGAGAGGTGGGTATTTCATCTTTCTAGGATGGTTCTTGTAATGTGATTTCTTTAGATCCTCGTGTCCAATAGGACATCTACAGTCAAAGAGTTGAAAATCCAAGGTGAATTCACTAAGAGGGAAAATTTATGAGTAGGAGAAGGAGGGGAGCATATTACACGATTGATTATGGATCTCCTTGATGAGTTGCATATTTGGATTCCAGTCAAGTTCCCAACATATAGACTTTAGGTTTGTTGATATATTCACTTTTTATTGAATAAAAACCACTAGGTATGTGTTATATATTGTTCATCTTTAAAAATGGTAAATTCCAACTATTTTAGAACTTCCTCTACTTGTATGTGCACATGGTTCAAGGATTTTTCTTGTGATATTTTCTTTTTGACAAGTTTCAAGGTTATCTAGTTGATGTTTCATGCCATCCAGCAAGTGAATTATAAAATATTATTAAGTGGGAAATAGAGATGAGTTCTCATGTCCATAACCCAATGATCAAGCTTAATATTTGTTTTTTGAAATCCACAATAATAGATTTCAACTTTCACTTATAATTACAACTAGCTATCATTTAGAAAGTGCTTGACAATGTACTCATATGCTTGTTAATTTATGAGTTTAAAATATGGCTTCTCATGCTAGAGTATTAGTTCAAGTTGAAATTAATAGAAAGAATGTAATTTAATTTGTGGGCATTTTTTACATGGAGAATGGAGTTAGAATATTGGGATATAATATTTTTTGTTGTTTCTTTCCATTAATATAAGCAGTTCATTGAGAACACTTATTTATGTTGTGCAATTATTAGAAACCATGATAGAAGGATTATTGTATGGAATTATTTTAATTGTGTTTGTTTTGTTTTGGACATTAATTCAGGCATCATGATAAAATAAGTTATGCGTGTAATCAACTAGCTACTAAGTGTTTAAATGTTTAGTTTATGGATATTTATTAAGTATCGGTTTGTTAATAAAGACATATCATTCTCAAGTTCTTCTATAGAGAGTTTTAATAAAGCTGAGAACAATTCTAAGTTCTAAGTAACTTAAGCTTAGACTTATACAATATATTAATATTTGTTTCTTTACATTGAAAATTTTGTTATGTAGAATGGATTTTGGGTTTCATCCTCAATTATAATATATTTTTCATAATACAATTATATTGAGCACAAACTTATACTAAGATTGGGGGTTGTAAATAAATATGAAACCATTTTTTACTTATTAAAACATTCATCAACCATAAGAAAACAATCACATCAGAAATATATTAACTATATAACACAGAACACAATATTTATGTGGAAACCCTTCCAGGAGAAAACCAAATAAGCACTATTTATAATTCTTTGTAGGAACCAACCTGTTGCTACAAGTATTTGTAGGTACCAACCTACTATAGAAACCAACCCCCATTGGTACAAACCTTTGTAGGCACCAGCCTACTCTTACATATATTTGTAGACACCAATCTACTAGAAACACTAATCCCCACCACTACGCGCCAACTTAGAAAGAGACATCAATCTCTTTGTTTGAGCGGCACTAACCTTCAAGTTACAATTTTTTATGTATAATATATAAACTCTTGAAAATATGATAGCATTCATATTGCCTTTATTCGGTATGCTTTCTAATTCTGCCTTCATCGGTTTTGACCAAAATTTTAATTTCCAAATGAGATTTATGGTAGCTTTCCCAAAGCTTATTTTTTTTCCTCTTTCCAAGAACGAAATTGTACATCATGCCATCTATCCAATTTTACAAATATGACTATGAAATTTTTGCTCGAGATACTTTAGTATGTCTCCTTATATATTTGAAACTTTTATAGTTTGAAATGTCCCAAAAAATAAGTTAAAAAGAAGATTCCAAGATAACATGTTTGAAACTAGTTTCAAGACCATTCAGAAACCCTACATTCCACAAGGTATGTCCTAGAAAGTATAATTAACAAAAGTCTGATTTTTTTACATGGGGTACTTATGTATGTCTCCTCATATGCCTAAAAAATTCACAGTCTGGAAAGTCCTAGAAAAGAAGTTATAGAGATGTCAAACTGGCAAGTTTGAAACTAATTTCAATATGCTTAAAAACTAGATTATAGCAAACCAACATCTAATATTTTTACCATACATACCCAGATATATATCCTCCGTCTCATAAAAATTTCACAGTCTGAAAATCCCCCAGAAAGAAAATATAGTGGAAGTTCCAAACTAAAATGTTTGAAACTAATTTCAAGACCATTCAAAAACCCTAACTTATATAGGGAATATCTAACAAATGACAGTGAACCAGCATAGAAATTTTGATTGTATGTATCCAAATATATTGCCTATGTCTCCTCAAAATTTCATAGTTTGAAAAGTCATAAAAAATCATTTACATTGAAAATGCCAAACTGATATGCTTGAAACTAATTTTAGGACCATTTAGAAACCCTAACTACCACAGGAAATATCTCAGAAAGTATATTAACCAAATTCTGAAATTTTGACCACATGTACCCAAATATCTGGCCTCCATCTCCTCAAAATTTGATAGTCTAAAACATCCCAAAGAATAAGTTATCACAAGAATGCCAAGATGACCTGAAACTAATTTCACAACTCTTCTCTTTTAGAATGATATTCAATATTTGCTCATTCACTTATGAAGGGACATGTTCATTCTAAAATACACGACACCAATCAATTAAATAATTTATTTCCATTTTTATTTCACTTTTCCAAATACCATAGGGAAATACCATGGGCTTCCAAACCCGTCGATCTGAAAACATTGTTTCACATTTTATTTTTTAACGTGCACCCATTTTTTTAATATATATATATATATAGGAAAATACCACTTACTCATGGAGTGAGTACATAGGAGGCCCCATAAGGGCTAGGCACAATAATGGATCCCAACCTAATCACCATTACATTCATTACAATCGTCTCACTAATACTATACGTCTAGCAGGATTTGAACTTAAGTTGAGAGCGCAACAAAAATGGATCCTGACCACTCAAGATACTCCTCATGGATGTGTGTGCTTGTGTGTGTGTGTGTGTGCATCAGTGCATGTCTGTGCGTGTGTGTGTGTGTGTGTGTCTGTGTGTCTGTGTGTCCGTGTGTGTGTGTGTGTGCGCGCGCATGCATGTACATGCTCCCCCTTACTTGCAAATGCTTTAGAATAACATTAATAACAATGTGTTCAATGTAATTCCTTAATATGACACCAATGACAATATTAATCCTTCAACATCAATGACAATAATTCTAACAATATCCCCCTTTGTCATTGATGGAAATCTTGAAACAAAACACTTGGTCCATTAGGAATAGAAATAATTTTCCCCATGTCTGTAACTCTCCCCCTTTGACATCAATGAAAAGGGATTATTCCCTTGAGCTTGTCCTTATAATATTATCAAAATTTCCTTCTCAATATTCATATGCATATGCTATTAGAGTAAATTCTTCACCTCTTAAGTACCACAAGCTGAAGTCCAAGGTTCCTTTTAGATATTTCAATATTATTTTCATTGCTTACACATGAGTTTATTTTGGTGCAACTTGAAACCTTGCAACCAATCCTACTGCTTGCATAATGTTTGGCCTTGTTGTTTTCACATATAGTATCCTTCTAATAGTTGAACTATACAATGTTTGATTTTCTCTCGAAGATTCATCATCTTTGCTCAATTTACAACCTGTGGCCATGGGTGTGTTGATTGGTGCACAACCTTGTGTTATGAACTTATTCAACATTTCCTTGATATACTTGGTTTGTTGAATTAATATGCCTTTGTCAAATTAACAAATATATAAATCAAGAGGGAATTACAATTCACCAAGCATAGGAATCTCAAATATTGTAAACTATTGGCACATTTTGTTAATGTTGCCTCTAAAAATAATGACATCTACATAAATTGAAACGGTCAATTAATGTTCTCTTACTATAGTGATTTGTAAATATTATTATCACCAACAACCCAAGATAATTAGTATCTATCAATATATACATTCTATGTATCCAACATAAGCAATTGTACATGTCCATCAATAGTCAAACATGGCTATGTCGGTCTCAACAAATCCAAGTCAATTTAACAAGAAATAATAAAGACATAAGTTGGGATTGAAAATCAAAAACTTCAAGTATTCCCCCCTTGAGGCATTAATAATAAACAACAATAGTTCCCATCGCATATTATAGTCGATAAATACTCAATTGAAACTCTAGTTGACTCTCATGTCAAGTCGATCCTCAGTGAACAAATTCCAAGGAAACCATCAGTAAGTAGGAGGAATGTTACACAACTGTACAACCAATGATACACAACAATATGAAGTGCCAAAATATTTGGTCAAATGATTCCACAACCATCCACCAATAGAACCATAATATATCTTGGTAGATGGCATCAATCCACAATTTTGTCTTTCATGTCTCTTCTACAAAGATATGAAAGCATGATTGCCATTCCTTCAAATTTTATGGAGAGGATGATGATAGGGAACATATTTATTTGTTGGATAATTAAATTAAGTATTATTAGGGTCAGGTTCACTTACATGAGTAAAAATTCCTAATATAACATCAACATTTTTATATGTAATAGCATGCTAAAATTTGGACATGTGGGGAATAGGAAAATTATCAATCTATTTAGGACAATCAATAGTATATTTTTTATTTTTAAAATTAGTCTTAACTCCACCTTCAACAAATAAAAATTCCTTGGTTATAGCAAGGCCAGGTGTATCTAGGGAGGCGACAATACAATCATATCAAAGCAATACAACAAAAACTAGATTTAGTGTCTCTTTTTGCATCCTTTTTTGCGTCTAGACCATCTTTCAATGTATTTTTCTTCATTTTTTGGACAAAATGGTGCAATTTCATGGGTTGGTGCTATTTTAGGAGTTTTTCACGTCCTTTTTCTAAATCTAGCACAAATTGTGACATAATTTTCACCTGGTTATGCGCCAGGTTTTGCATCAGGTTTTGCAACAGGTTTTGAGCCTAGTTTTGCACCTAATTTTGTGCCTAGTTTGTACATCTACTCTTGTTGTGCCCCCTTTTACACCCATGATTGCCTCAAATTTTATGCCCTTTTTTTCATCCACTTTTGTATCCTTTTTTACATCCACTTTTGCATCCACTTCTGCTACTTTTTTTGCATCCCTTCATGTGCCAAGTTTTGCATCAAATTTTACATCATGTTTTGAGTCTAGTTTTGCATCTCGTTTTGTTTCAGCCATTTTTGCATCCATTTTTTCATGCACTTTTGCACCCACATTTTCATCCCTTGTTGCATCCCATTTTGCATCCATGTTTACGTCTTTTTTTGCATCTACTATTGCATCCACTTTTGTCGCGTCCCAATTCACACCCATTTTTGTGCTTACTTATACACCCACTTTTGCTTCAACTTGTGTATCCACGTTTGCATCTTTTTTTGCATCCAATTTTACATCAGTTATTGCATCCCTTTATGCATCCATTTTTACATCCACTTTTGCTTCAGGTTTTGCATTGAGTGTTACGACTACTTTCGCATCTACTTTTGCATCTACTTTTGTTGCATCCACTTTCGCATCCAATTTTGTATCCAATTTTACATCCATGGTTGTATCCACTTTTGCGCCAATTTTTTCATCATGTTTCGCTTCCATGATTGCATCATTTTTTGCATCCACTTTTGCATCACCTTTTGCATCCATTTTTGGTTCACCCCATTATGAACCCACTTTTGCGCCTACTTTTGTTGCATCCATGTTTGCATCCTTTTTTGCATCCATGTTTTTATCCACTTTTGCATCCAGTTTTACACCCATATGTTGAAGATGAAAATGAGGATAATGATTATGATATTGAGGATGGTTATGATGATGATGATAATTTTGTTGATAATGAGGAGAACGATGACAATGATAATGATGATGACGATTATGATGATGATGATGATGAGGATAATGGAAATGACAACATTACCGATGGTTATGATGGCAATGAAATGAATGATGATCATGGTGATGATGACAATGACAATGATGATGAATACAATGAGAATGATGATGTTGATCATCTTAAAAAATAAGTTGTTATTTGTCACGCATAAATCATGTGTGTCCTCCATGACCCTTTTCCACTAATCACATATTTTGGGTAGATGTTATTTCTTATGCCAAAGGTAATGATGAATAACTGATGAAAATGTCAATAATCATGATGATGATGATGTCAAGGAAAATGGCGATGATGATGACATGGATGATGATTATGCCGATGATGATGACTATTATGATAATCATGATGACAATGACAAAGATGACGAGGATCATCATCATCATCATCATTTCCATCATCGTCATCATCAAAATCATCATCATTTTCATTGTCATCTAGTTCATCATAGTCATCATTTAAAGCATATGGGATATGTTTATCATTTAAAGCATGCATAACAAGTGGGATTATTCTAAAACACCCCACCAAAGTACAAAATTCAAACCACAAGGGAAACATAATATTGAAATTGTTCCAATTTTCTTTCTCCCAACAAAATAAGTTGCATGATATGACTCAACAAGATCATATATACTTGCAAAATTCTCTAAAGTAAGGTCCTAAATAGAAAACATAGATCTTAGTGCTGAGGCTGGGCAATATCATAACAAAAAGGAAAAACCGCAATGAAATAAAAGAATACCTGTGCAATAGAATATTCACACAAATGTTTGAGGCCTTCTAAAATATATTGATCAGCATCTCTCAAAAGGTCTTTTGCAATATCTGTTGTCATCTCTACTGTACAAGTGTATATAAATCTGACACCAGTACCCCATCAGAATCATCAAACATTCTTAGATAAAACATATTTGAGTTCTAACATGTCATAATTTCTTTCATATTCAACTTGAACTCTTTATAACAGGAATGAATCCTTTGTTATTTCCATAAGAAACACATAGAAGAAACCATAAGAATTACCTCATCATTAGTTCAAAGAATTCCTAGGTTATATTTGGAATTTCAATATCCTTTGCCTATTTCAATATACGATCTTTTTCATTAAATTGGAGGTACACTTCTTTCTTGAAACTCTTTAGGACTCTTGATACATGATGTTTCCTTTATGTGCCCATTAAAAATTTCTATGTCTTTAATGTTTTCCTTCCTCAAGGCTTGTATCAATTTTCTTGCTATTTTTCAGAATATTACACAAAGCTACAATTTTGGCATTGCCCTTTCTTTGGTTCCCAGCAAGGAAGATTATTTTAGGTCATCCTTTTATAGCATGGCTACCACTTTCCACTTACAATCAAAGGAGATTGATATTACCATGGCTTACATGTACTTGAGGTTTCCCTTCTCAAGGCCTTTGTTCAATTTGAGACATGCTTTCTAGTGCCAACCTAACAAGGGACACATTTACCTTGCTCAACTTGAAAGACGTCACTTCTTTCTACACTTCTAGGATTTCTCATTTAAGATGTGCCTCTCAGAAATTATCATAATCATACCAGGATCTTGGGAACATTAATACAAATTTTTAGGGGCATGGGAATGCAATTATTGGAGTTTCCTCATTGGGAGTTTGTACAAGCTTCCTACTAAGCTAAGAACGCTTCAACCCAAAATTTAGTAGGTTATCTAATGATTTAATGTTCCAAACTCCCCCGCTAAAATGTTAAATGCCAATATATTATAGGACCAAAATCCTAAAATAATCCTATAATTAAACCCCTCTTCAATAATACACAAGCAAGTCACTCTTGGTGCCTTCTTTCGTTTGTTTGAGTGAACAACACTGCCTGTGACAGAGGTAGGACATGGATTCTAAGTTTTAAGCTTGACTCCATGGTTGTGACTTGAGATAGGTGGCTTGAGGGTTGAGGTTAGTGAGAAAGGAGGCTTTAGATGGGTTTCTAAACCATCTCTTGAGCTTGATTCAGTCTGCCCTTCTCTTAACCTCTGCCAACTCAAATTTTCTGGCACATGTCACTAGCTAACTGTGGCTTATTCTCATCATCAAGTTGTAAGTTAAGGTTTCAATCCATCAATATGTACTTGGATGCTCTCTCTATAGTAATACTACAACCCAACGACCTTAAGGGTTTGTATCCCATCAACGCATATTATAGGTTATGTGTTCCACTCAACATCACAATGAACAGCAAAAGTTCTTTGCTCTTTGCCTAAAATGCTCCTCAGTTCATTTGGGAAGAGGAATAATGCTAGTTATTCAACTCATGAATTTTGGGTTTCTTTACTAGACTCCCACTAAACATCCTCTAGGCTTGAATCCTCACTCATAAATTTATTCACCATGCCTCTAAGTCACGATCATGGATGCAGGGGATTTCCTCTATGCTTTGGATTCGGTTCAATTTCTACTTCATATCATGCCCAAAGCCTCCATATTGGAACTACAGTTTGTTTGGATATATTTTGTGTCTTTGACCTCTGAAGTTTCTATAGGTAATCGATTTCATCTAGGAACCCAACAACAATGCTTTAGATACAGTGGATTGGCATCAAATTATAGGTTGACACTTGGGACAGTTGAATAATCCCCAACCTTTCACTCAGACTCCTTGACAAACTCCAACTGTTCTTCAATTGGATTAGAGTTTAGACTTCTTACCATAGCTTGCTAAACTTGGGATTTGTCACACTTCTTAACAAACATAAATGAATGAAAAATATTCCCATTTAACTAGCATTGAATTGCACAAAAGAAAACATTTTACTTAACAAAATCAATGCTCATAACAATCTGTCAAAGTCCATCCACTGGCTATGAAAGCATTTACAAAAAGCATTACATATTTCTAAAACGTAATTGAAGAAAGGCAGACAAAGAGAGCCGATCTCATTCATAAACACATGAAATCAACAACTTTGCAAGAGAAAAATATTTATGTGTATCAATGTCTCTTCCTCTCGATTAGTTCTTGAGTACATAGAAAATAATGCCAAACGACTAATCCCCCAAACATAATCAGCATAGGTTTTTATATGTAAATGAAGAGGTAACTCCTTCCAATGACAAAGTGCTTCCCTTTTCCAAAATTGAACAGGTCGATCGATCTCTACTCGAAAACTATCGGTATCTCTCCATCTTCTTCGACACTTGAATAAGTTGATTTCTGTGAGGGCGTTGTATCCACATCTATGAAATGATTAGAGAAATATCCTCAATCTCACTCCTTGGAAATATGCAATAATAACAAATAAACTATAAATAAACTGAATCTAAAACAAAATCAAGTTAACAAAAATGAAAGAATAAAATTAAACTATAACCAAACTAAATTAACATTAAAATCAAATTACAATATAAAAATAAAGAAAAAATAAACTAATAAAATCTTTTGTCAAGTTAGACAGTGATATCCTAGGAAATTTAATCAATAAAGAATAATGATCTCAATTCCTTCAGTGTAGCGGTCTCTAATGACTCATTGGGATTCTTTTGAATGTTTCTTTTGTAATGTTTTGATGGCGTAAAATATGTCTCCTTGAAATAAACATCCTGAGCCAGCTCTTGCTTGGTTAACACTACAAATGCACCAATGTGGCAGTCCATTCTATGAATCCATGTGTATTCCTTTGACATGTTGAAGATCCATCTAATCTATGATGTTTTCTTTTCTGGATCTGATCATTCTTTCCTTTGATCTATCATTCTTGCCTTTCATCTAGTATGATTCTAATTTGAAAGCTGGTGGATGCCAATGTAGAACAATCTTCCCCTTTCATTACCATATGATAGACGCCCTTCTAAGATTACATTTCACTCAAGCTCACCATGTTCAAAGCTTCAATGGCACAAAGTTTGTTTCAATCTATGGCCATCCCAAATTTTTTCAATTTATTGTTTCTGCGTTTAATTGATATTCAAATGATAAAAATTTAGCCCGAGAACTCTGAAATTGCTTCAGAAATGGGCTTTTTTCATTGAATTTGATCATCTTTTTCTAATTAAAATTTGTGCATAACCCAAGAACTATGAAATTGCTTCAAAAATTGCTCAAATACAAGATAAATATGTGATTCTAACTTGGAAAAAGGATTATCCAAGTAGTCCTGTGAACAAACACTTGTAAAAAAGAGTATGGATAACCCCTCCATCTGTTTTTCATTATTAAGGTTTTGGCTTGAGTTCTTAATTTCCAATTTGATGTACCTAATCTTCTCCTCTTTCGGAATTGGTAGTAGTGATCAAATTTGAAGGGTGGGTCTTAATTTCAATTGGAAGGGCATTTATTCTTGGAGCCCTTCAAAGATGAAGGGTAGTATAAATAATTGTATTTCAATTGACAAGTTTAAATTAACTAAACCCTTTCACCAAAAATAATGTAAAAAATAAAAGTGTTCTTTCAATTTTTTTATAATTTTAACAATTGAGCACCTCTTACTATTTACAGAAGAAGAAAAAATGATATATTTTCAATAAAATCTAACTTAACTACTACTCACACCTATAACTTTCTCACTTAACTACTCACACCTATAACTTTCTGAAATCTAGCCATTAATAAACTTCTTTTGGTATTCTGGTTCAATTTAAAAGGAGGATTGTTATTAGACTCAAACATGCAATGAGTTGCAAGGATTCAATTGACTTAGGCCCCTCCATCACATACATGCATGCTTTCACAACAAGCACTGAAAAAACAATATTTATTTTTTGCATTTTTTTTGTGCGAAACAATTTGGTTAATTTATACTTGTCAATTAAAATATAATTATTTATATTACCCTTCAGATGAAGGGATGAGAGAATAAATTCCCCTCCAAGTGAAATTAAGACCCACCCTTCAAATTTGATCATTGCTCCCTAGCTTCCCTTATTCATCGCCATGTGAACACGATACTCCAATAAAGTAAATTTTAATGCCATTGCCTCAAATCACTTTATGCAGACAAAAAAAAGCCAATGGACACAGACCTTTACAAACAATGGAGCCTCGTGTATAATCCATTCAACAACTCCACATACATGAAGAGCTCAGAAAACTCGTATCTTCATAGAATTGAAAGGTTTTGCTCCCTGAAACCCTGAGATATCAACCAATCTTTTGCTTGTGGCTTTTTGAGAGGGCCATCACCATTAGAGTTGTAGGCTTTTATGGACGAGGAAATGTCTGGGATTTGGGTTTAGATGATGGGAAGCATAGCGACAGGTCATGATATGGTGGGGAAATGACACTGATGGACCTCATTACTTCAAATCAAAGGCTAGATCTGAGAGTATTTTGTATGTGTTTGAGCTCATGCCCACTTGAAAATGCTCCGCAGTTTTTAACCCTCCACCGCATTCCCACATATTTTACTTCCAGACTTGAAGTGAATGGCGAATGCATTGCTCCTTCTGAGACTGCTTCTTCATTTATGCGCAGGGACATGGTTGATAAGCAATCCACAGAAGTTACTTATGTCAGTACAGACATTGTTCGCATAGGAGGATCCGTGAAATTTGAAGCTTATGATAAGGATGTTTTGTTGGTCAGTGGAAAGCTACAAATATTGAATGATACCTTTGAATGGAGGATGGATTGCTTTGCGGGATTCATGGGCTCTCTTCTCTTGGGAGGAGGAAAGACTAAAAGAATATCTTGGAGTGTTGTTGGGCCTGCCGTCGAGGTATGTGTCGCTGGTTGTTGTTCCGGGTCTCCTATGTTTTGGACAAAGAAATTATAGCTTGTTTGCGGTAGAGAGTCTGTGAGTGGACTCTGTTTTGATAACACTCAAGAGGATGAGAAACCTATGAATCTCTAGAAGAATAGAGAACAAAGTGATCGCTTCTTTTAGGTATGATATGCCAATGAATCTTTAACTAGTAGTTTTGTTTTTTGTATCATTAGAGGAAATTTGGGGTCTAAAATGGGCCTTATAAGAAAACGTGCCAATAATAATTTTTGTGAGTTGGAATTCAAGAACCAATAGAATTTCAATAAAATGAGTCAACCATAATGGTTGAATTGACATATTTGTCATAAAAGAAAAATAATTTTTTGTTCGTATTTTCAACATATCTCCCTGTGTTTTTACTCAAATTTCAAGTGAGAGAGATCATTGGATGTGGAATTTAATTCCACATCCAACGAGTACCCACATTGCATACTTTAGACGGACCCCACTACCCCAAAAACAATAAATACTTGAAAAGAATGTAATGATGACATCATCATCACATTTTTTTAGGTATTTCTTGTTTTTGGGGTAGCAGGGTCCATCAAAAGTATGCAATGTGGGTACTCGTTGGATTCAGAATTAAGTTTCGCATCCAACGAGCTCTCTCGCTCAGAATTTGAGTAAAAACATAGGGAGATATGTCGAAAATATGAACACAAAAAGTAGTTTTTTTTATTCTTCCTCCAAAATTAATAACTATTATTTTATTATTTTAACTATTATTTTATTACTTTCCTTAGGAGGCCCATCTTAAACTTCAAATTTCCTCTAATGGTTCTCATCCATGGCATTGCTGAACTTCTTTTTTAATGTTGAATGTATGTCTTATTTTATGTCATTGACAGAGGGGACCATTGTACACCCTAGTTCCACATGAAATAGGAATCCAAGCCCATCATTGTAGGGATGTTCAATGTTTTGCCTCAAAATATTAAGGATTTATCTACTCTCTGCAATTGAATGACTATGTGACATTGATAATGTACCAATGACTTTTGATTTTGGGATAACTAGTTTCAGGGCTTCAATTTAACTCCATGTTCTCACTGTGATGTTTTCACAATCCACGCAAAAAAATTGGTTATCAATGTCTATTTGTTTTCATAATAATCCACAGTACAATTTGGACACTTTAGAAATCACCCTCTCCAACAAGATCCAAAAAAGCTTCTCCAAAGACCATGGGGAACTGAATGGCAGAAGCCCATTGGTATGCATCTACAAAGAGGGCAGACCACCTTGCCAAAATATCAAAAAAACTACTCCAAGGGGCAGGGTAAGCTCTGATTGGAAAAATCCCAATAATCACTCTTCCACTGCCTTGTTTTTAACCAGTAAATGTAACTGAGCTGCTCATATGTTCAATGGAATTTGAGGTCCCTCTTTGATATCTGTTTGGAAATGCTGGGAATTTTGTATTTCTCCCCATACAAAATAATCTAGATTGCAAAAAGCACAAATTCTGAAACCAGTTGCAATAATTTATTTCAGAAATTAGTCACCTTCATGCTTTTCCCTTTTCATTTTGTGGTCTGGTAATGATCTAAAATGTAGTGTTATATGTGATGAATGTTGGGTTTTCTTTGGCTGACAACATGAATTTCTCCACTAGTTTGCCTCTGTTAGGTAACCCTTGATAACTTCACCATATTTAGACTTCACTATGCATGTTATCTTCCCAAGTTCCCACATTCATATGCCTCGACCTTATTCTCTAAAATTTCCTGAACTAGTTCGAAAGCTCACATGGTTAAGAATCAATATTGTGTATCCTCCTACTTGTCTGACCCAATCATCTGAATCATCCTTGTTCTGAAAAGTTGTCCTTAGATTATAATTGTCCTGTGAGATCCATCAGATATTTCTTTTCTTCACCACTTCTAATGATTCCATGATTTTGTCTAGGAGTGGTGTTTTGCTACACTTTTATCATTTTTCCTTCCCTTAATGCACAATCTATTTTAGTTTTCAAAGAAAAAAAATGTTCCAAGTGTTTCTTCTTTATCTACCTGTATTTGGCACTTTCAAATTTTTTAGTGTTGGTTGACGTGGCTTACGTTAGTATATTGTATTAAAGGAAGAGAAGTAATGACCTCATAATGTGAATCCATTACATGATTGCTTCATTGATGCTTGAGTGCCAACAACTGCTTATTCTATGGTTTCATATGTACTTAAAAATTTTGCAACTGCCTTTGATAGGGTGCCAATTGGCATGCATATCCTTCCTTGAGTGCCAATCGACACAGATATTGTTCCATTTCTCCATTACCTTATACCTACATACAGTGTTTATTATGGGGCATTGATTGACATGCACATTGTTTCTTGGTGCTGATGGGAATCTATGTTGCTGATTTGTCTAACCCCATGACCAACATTGGATTAAATGTTTTTCCTCGGGTGTTGATAGGCAAACAGCTTGAAGCTCAGAATTGTGACACCATCTAAAATTTTAAAATGCCTCGTGCCCATCCTAGGTGCTGATAGGCATTCCTCTTATAGTTTCCCAAAGATGTTATCATGCGCTCTTTAAAAACTTATTTTTGGGTGTCTAATATATACAGGTCACGTCTCCTTAGTGCCAATGGCCACTTTTGCAATTTTTTATTTCATAGATTATCCATGCAATTCCTTTTTCAATTCCTTTTTCCTTCAATAATATGGATACAGTTGGCCTTAATTTTTTTCTTTCTATAATGTATCGTAAGTTTGGAGGCATTGACATTTATCTTGATGCATTGTGGTCTCCAATTCAGGTAATATAATGGCCCTATTTTCCAAGATCTCTTGGGTTTTGTAGGGATACTTCATGTTAATGTTAATTTCCACCTCTTTTGTTCACATTTCTGGTATACTTTAATGCTAACATTCCTAAATTCAATTCACGCTCTTTAAGTAGATAATGCTAATGTTTTCTTCTTTTTTAGGCTACCTTAGTCATCCAGTATGTTGTTAGTTGCTTCTCATCAAGTTCACATAAATTGTGTAGTCTTTATTGTAAACTCTCTGTATCATATGGATACTGTTCTATTGCCACCATATGAAGTGACTTCCAAGAAGAATAGGGACATAACATAATAATATAAAGTCTTTTACTTACCATTCATTCACCACATGAAAGTATAAGTGGGAGTATATTAAAATTAAATAAGTTTGTATTTTTAAGAAAAAAAGAATGGGTATGGGTATGACAAACTGGCCTTTAAATCCTCTCTTAACATTAGTGTGATATATAATCTTGATCTTAGTTAAAGTTACTTAAAGGTTTACTTGTATGATTTTACATTAGTTATTATGATTTGTATTTGTGTTTCCTAAGTACTATAAAGATAGTTTTATATTATCTTAATTTTTGATATAAAATTGTTAGTCCAATACTATTCTAAACTTAGTAATGTTTACTTTTTACTTTAATATTATTATTGAAGTTGAAATTATTAAATCGCATTTAATAAAAATAAAATAAAATAAAACATTTTCTTAAGCATTGTTGAACAAATTCTCCTCTTATTAGTGTTATGTAACAAATTTGTATTAGTGTTATGTAACAAATGACACTTCATAGAAGTGACCACATCACAAGTTTGAGAAAAACATTGTTGAGATAAAAGATATTGGAATATGTAACCTTCCATACTCAAAAATTGAAATCCTTTATTAACAATTTTCCCAATGTTGCTAAAACTGTTACGACATAAATACAATTGGACTCTAGTGTTAGCTTACACGAATCAAACACAATCAATAATTACTTGCATGTTTAAAAATATCAACATTGCGATGTAATGAGCTAATTTGACCATATTACACACATATGTTAACCAAATCTTTAAATTTCAATGTTTAATTTCTTCCCATATGTAACCACTATTAGGAGGTTCTAACCACTATTAGGAGGTTCTAGTATATTTTTAAATGTTAACTATATTACCTTAACTCAACAAGTATAAACCTCATAGAAAAATTGTAAAGTCCTAACTACCAAAACTGTTGGAACATAAGACCATATAAGTATAGACTTAATAGATTTAAAGAACAACCATACACAAAGATTTTTAAAAAGACCAAGAACCCTCAACTAAAATGTAAACCTTTCCCTCTCATTGACCCCAAATTTAAAATGCCTCACTCTTTTCATTTGAGTTTGAATTTGAATTTAGAGAGTTACATTTTCCCTCCCTTTCAAAATTTCAATCTAGTAACTATCTACAGCAGAGGATATCCAAGAAGGGCATATCGATCTGGAGTAGAGGAGAGCTAAGAAGGGCATCTCGATCACCCTAGGAAGGTGTAAAAGCATGAGTAGCAGCCATCATAGCCACCACATCTTCAGCGACAGAGTTAAAACGCCTCTACTCTGCTCAAAGCATGATAGGGTGAATATCAGTACAACCACACCTGGATCCAATAGAAGATAGTTCGTTGACTTGCAAGTGCACCTCCACGCCAGAAATAAATAATAGTAACATCTCATTGAGACAACCAGGCTCGAAGCCTCTCTGCAAAAGAGGGGGCATTTAGGGTTGAACCCTAGCCACAATGGCACCAAGAATCCCTCTCAAAACCGCACTTTTGTTCTCTTTCGCTGGCATCTATTCCATGGAAATACAAAGGTGATAAACAACATTATGCTTTGTAACTTAATATCTGAAATAGAGAATTATATGCAGTTTGCATGTGGTCATTTTTACTAAGTTTGCAAGGTAAATGTTTACTAAGTTCATGCATAATCACCAACATTAGGATACAAAACCTTATCATTTAACATTTTTATTTTTCACAACTTATTTATTTATTTACTTATAACTGGAACTTATTGAGAAGTTTCTAGATCCTACCCTATTAAATCTAGGCCTAGAACATAGACAGAAGAAAACTGAAGCATAAGAGCTATCTATTGGCTTTCTACTGAGGCAGGAATAAAAATTTAGATGTGAAGAACTTAAATCTGCATTCTACCAGTCTTGTATATTAGTCTCCCGGTATCCCAGCATTTTCACAGCATAACATTTGTCTCTACACCTTGATCATGAACTGAATCTCGATCTGCTTCTCGATATGGATTTAAATCACTCATTTTCATTGAAATATCAAACTCGCCAATTAGTCTTTCCAATTAGTCGTTCTAGAAAAAAGCATTATCACTGGTGTTTTAACTCCTATCCTATTCATTTATCCCATCAAAATATCCAGAAAATGATAGCTATATACCTAACAGTATAGAGGAAACTAAATGTACCTAACTGTCTATAAATCCTTTCCCCAACTGTATAGAAAGAGATATTCCTACATTTGTATGGAAAGATATATTACTACATGATCAGCTGTACATTCAATAAATCTAGCCCGACAGGAAGGAGTTGGAAGCACAATCAATCTATTAACTTCATAGGAGGAGGAACCCAAAATTGTTGCACCCCACATTAGGCTCGGAGGAGGAACTATACCCCACTGTTCTGCCTGACTTCCAATAACATAATTATATATATATACGAGTAGGGAAAAGATAGGAAGAACAAATGCTTCTTACTTTTGATCCGATCTCCAAATAGCTATTTGAATCCAACAAATTTCCACCTTAACCAAAGGAATTAAAACCTAAGAGCCCCCGAACAACTAAAATAGAT
Organism: Pseudotsuga menziesii; assembly: GCA_001517045.1. Classification (NCBI taxonomy): domain Eukaryota; kingdom Viridiplantae; phylum Streptophyta; class Pinopsida; order Pinales; family Pinaceae; genus Pseudotsuga; species Pseudotsuga menziesii. Next base: position 108,830 of record LPNX011163263.1, on the reverse strand, counting down.
TTCTTCATTATGTTCGAGGGTGGCATCGTTAGGCCCTCTCATTCATCTCATAGGGTTCGGGAACTCATTTTGAATCTGGACAAACTGTTGGCTGCTCTCGTCATTTTTATTTTGCGATTGAGAGGTTTGCTCTCATGAAATCACTTTCACCTCATTTCCTTTTATTCTATCCTATGTTGCCTTATGGCAAACTTCCTCTCAGCTTATAAAGAAAGCTGATGTGTACCTGCAGGAGTCACTTCTTCCCACTCATATTTACTTTGGCTTGTTCACTTTGAAAATCTTCAAATTATTTTTTAAAGTTTTTAGCTAATGCAATCCCTTTTTCCTCTTGTTTTGACAAGATGCGTGGTTGCCTCATTTAACTTGACTGCATCTGTGGCATGATATCTCCATTTTCTTCCTGTCCTTCCCCTGGAATCAGGTTAATCTTAGTACTAATGGCATTTTTTTATCATCTTATTTAGAATCATGAAGATTCAGCAACTAATCATCAAATGATGGTTGTGTGGTTTTGTGCTTTCTTTTCATTTTTTTCCCTCTTTTGCAATGGTGTCCACTTGAAACATGGAGAAGTTTTAAACATGGACACAGTTTAACTCCAAAAAATTTCTACAATTATGATCAAGTCGCTGTCAACTTGAACAATCTGTTCAATGGTTCAGGCAAATTATGTCAGAAGTAAATGTTATGAATGTTGACATTCCTTATGACATATCTTAGCACAAGAATATTAACATACTACATTCAGGAATCAAGAGACAGGTCAACAAGTTCTTATCTTATTATGTATGGTGAACTTGAAACAGTCTGTCCACTTATTGATGCCTTTGGGACAATCCAACTAGTTCCAGCAGTGGTATATAGCTTGATAATGTTAGAGATGAGCTGATAAAGGGAGCCAAGTCTGATCTGAACTGCCTACACATCTAGCATCCAAATAAAGTGTTGTTTTCTGAGGTAGCTAGGCCAATTTGAATCCCCAGTCGAGTTTCTACCTGTCAGTGATGCTAGTCCAAAGACTGAATCAATTTCTTGCGTAATATTTATCAATACCTTTTGCAAGACGAATGAAAATATAATTACATCCTGCTGCTATGATATGTTTGGCATGAGGGATAGTTGACAATGGACATAGCAGGCCATGTCAAAGGAAGTAATTTAAATGTTCTATTCATCACCCTAGGTCAGCAAACATAGTAAAATCTACCATGCTACTTTACCAAATAAACCTTTAAAGTCAGCTGGTATACAACTAACATAAGAGTGAAGCCGAATTATGAAGTTGATTGACGGTGTATGATAATTTATCCCTACACCCTAATGGACATATACCTCATCTCAGTCTAGAAGACAACACTACCATGCTACTTTACCAAATAAACCTTTAAAGTCAACTAGCATATAGCTATCATAAGAGTGAATCCGAATTATGAAGTTGATTGCTGGTGTATGATAAGTTCTCCCTACACCCTAATGGACATATACCTCATCTTAGTCTAGAAGACAACACTCCACAAAGGCACCATGTGTCAACTCTGAAAGGCACTCCACAAACCGTCGATATTGCTTCAATTGGCTGACTAACCATTCCACCCCATACAAACCGTCAATGCTGAACGGTGAACTCTGTAACACTGAGCTCACTCTGGATGATATCCATGAATATGTATGATTAACACTCAGATATATTATTTCAAATATGGTGTTAATATAACATACATATTCAAAATGCTAAGTTACAATTAAACAAAGAATGAACAACACATGCATCCACAGGTTTCCAGATTTTTTTTGTTAAGGTGTAATGCCCATTTTGTCCAGATTCCCTACCATTCATAGTTAATAGTAAGGTTAAGTCTAGGAATGTTGACAAATATAGAGGTAAAAATCCATTTTTAGGTTAGAGTAATTTTGTCTAGAGGTTGATATTAATCCTCAACTGTCCATTTTGGGGTCATATTTTGTTACAACTATATATACATCTGCATTCTTAATATTATATGCACCCCTACTATATACATGAGAATTTTTTTCATATTTGTATCTAATTGTTTGGATTCACATGGATGCACATGAATATTATTTTTCCATCAAAATTTGAATATTTTATGTATTATTTGATCAAGTAGTTTTTGTTTCTGGTTTAAACCCAAGCGATGGATGCAATTTTTTGTTTTTTAAAGTGGAAATTGCCTTCTATCTAGCTCCAAGAGGATTACAATTGGCCCAAATTTGTCAGGACCACAAGCGGCCTGTTTTTACCAATACGATGGCCCTTAAAAATATGAATCAGTAATTACAACTATTTTTTATTTGGCTAAGTCCATACTCTTATGTCATAATCACCCAGGACTTGCACCTGGAATTTAACCTGATGAGTAGACTGATATTTCACTGCTGAAATAGAACAAAGTAGAAATGTCAAAAGCATCTGTTAACAAAAAAAAAAATTGCAAGTGTTAGATGAGATACACAACTAAATTGAGAAACCATCAAATATCAATTGATGGCTCATCTCTTACTTCAAAATTTTGGATCATTTTGAAAATATCTGAAAATGTATCAGTCAATTGACATCTCACAATCATTTCACTTCAATTTCACTTGACAAATCAGTGCATCCTACATAACTAGCAGTAATCTTGGCAATGTTGAGAACCACCTTCAAAATACCTCTCTCTGCACTAGTTCTCTGGGAAGATGAGACCATCCACAGAATCCAATCAAAATGATCATGACTTCCTTTACAATGATGGCATATAAGGCCGTGGCCTTAATATTCTAAATTAGTAATCACGTATCTCTGGTAGTAAGCGTTCTACAAGGGAAGGGTAGCTGCATAGAAAATTGATTATAAAAATTTAGATAGATCCTGCAAAGTGCCTAGCTCTCATTGTAACTGTTCATATTCTGCACTCAAAGAATAATCCAGAAAATACCTAGGTAGTGATAAAGTTGGAAACCTATCTAAACAGCAACAATATTCAAATCCTAGAATCTACAAACACATACTATAGAAAAATAATAACAGCAAGTACAAAGATCTCTACAAATCCAATCAGAAACATCTTACCTCCACCTTTTTCGTGGTCCAACTCCAGGCTTGTTTTTACAGAGAGAATTACCTGCAGGGAATCTTCACTTCAATCCCAACAAGTAAGTATATATAAGAAATTTTCTTTGTTTCTACTCTGGGAAAAAAGTAGTAGGTGTCTTAATAATGCAACAGAGGATATAAACTTATTTTTCCATAGTTGCCTGCAATGAAGGATATGTATCAGTTAATGGTGATACCAATTAGTATGCCCTAGATGAATATGATGGACTGTAATTTTAAATATTTTTTCCTTTGTATACCCTCTCCAGTATTTTCTGTAGCCCATGCACTTATTTCATTCCTATATATATATATATATATACATGCTTGTGTTGTTTGTTGTACTTGTGAGCTTTTGATGTAACTATAGACACACACTTGTGTTGTTTACTATACTTGTGAGCTTTGGATGTAACTATAGTATATACTTGAATTTGTTTCTTGATTGGTATTTAGAATGCATATAATTTTATTGATTTTAACTATTTTATGAATCGTGATTTACATTCTAGGAAGTAACGGGTGTTGGCATCCTCTATGATCCTTGCAAGGGGAAAGGATGGGTGGTCTGTGACTTCTGTGAAGGTCAAAAGATAAATGTGCAAACGTAGAGCAAGCAATTTTTTCGGTGTTGTCTCTCTTGCAGGGCTGTGAGTCTATTCGCATGACTATGTATCTCTGTTTGTGTATGCCTGCTTTTAGATATTTGGATTAATGAGCTTACATTTTGAAAGCCTCTTCTTGCAGTGGATATTCCCATTTTGTTGTCATGTGAGTGGTATTTAATATGCCTGGATTCGATTTTTTCTCTTCTATGTAGAAAAGTAGCTAATCTTTCATTCAACCAAAAATAATGCCTTAGTAATTAAATGACATTATAAATGTGTAGAGTGATGCTTAATTGTCTTGCAAATATCCATTGAGATTGTTTGGAAGATGTGTTAAATGCCATTTCACATAGGGATTTGCAGCTCAAGGAAAGACCAATTTTAAATTTTGGTGAATAGAGTAAAGTATGGATGCTCTAAAGCACTTGAGGCTTAAAGTAAGGAATACTGTTGTCAGGCAAATACCAAGACTGTCCAAGGTACACCTCTGATGGTGGGAATTTTCTCATTTGAACTAGGAGTGTGGCTCAACTGTTGGATATTTATTCACACTGTAGTTGCACAGCATATTTGCGTGGTTTGAATAGTAAAAATTTCTCTTGTCACTTTAACCACAAATCGTGAAATTGAACTCTCACTAGGAACAAGCAAATGCATACCCCAGAATCTCCAAAGAAAAAACAAATTTTGGTTACTTGAGAATCTGAGATACCAAGTTTCCTGTCCCAAAATTAGAAGCAATCTTTACAAAATCTCGGTAAAGAGATTATAAGATGTGTTTTGATAAGATGTGTTTTTGATAAAATTCAGTCTACCCCCAATGCTATTTTTGGATAGCAGACACCTAATCGCTGATGTAGATGTCTAAGAGAGATCATTGCTTCAATTAAGATGGGTTTTCTCCAGAGAAGTGGAAGGGTTTGATGAAAGTAAAAGTAAAATTCCAAACAAGGGGGTAGTGTTCTATTTCTTTTAGTTGGATGATTGGGTATGCGATAAATTTTCATGATCACCTGGAACTCAAACAGACATGAAATCATATTTTATGTGTTTTTCTTCATGGGAAAGTCTTGCAGCACTAACATCAATGTAGACATGATCTATTAATATGGGACTTATAGCCCTCGGGTCTCACCAACACGGCTTTTCTGCAGAATTGAAATTTGGTCTCTACTCTTAGAATAATGCAAGGTTCTCTGTTTTCAAAGTTGATTCCAAGGATTCTATTATAGATTGGTTCACTGCTTTAGGTCAAGTTTTGGGCTGTTGAAAGTCAAAACCAATGCTAATCACCAATGCCAATGCACTCTCTGCAATGGGACATTCAATTTGTCAAAGCTGAGGTCAAAGTCTCCTTGTGCATAAGTGGGTAGTATGTATGGAAGGGTTTGGTTCTGTTTACAGTGCTCTGTTTCCAGGTCAATTACATCACATACTGTGTATTGTAATGCATAATCACAGGATTTGTTTGTGGCTCAACTATATCTCCCCATTAAATATACATTCAAGCAATAAATCCAACACAGATTTGGCTCAGTCTTCATTCAAATTGCTACCACCAACATTACTCCAAGACAATCAAGGACCTTGCATCTAGCTAAGAAATGGGTTTTCTCCATCATTTGAACTAGATTATTGTTGTAGCCATATTGGACTCACTAATAATTTCACAATTTCCTTTGAATTGAATTCCATTTGTTGCACCTGAAGAATGCATGGTAATTCCATTTTGTTGTTGATAAAGTAAACTGTGTTCATTTCTCTCGGTTGCTCTTGGACTATTAACTTGGCCATCATTTCTGTAGGGTTGATAAACCTTATTTGTGAATGTGCATACCCTCTCCTAACAGGCCATGACTAAGGTATGATCTATTCTAGCTGGGATGTGAATGTGTTGTCTCTATTCTATAGATAGTGGTTGATTTTGAAGCTATAGTAGGTACATATTTTGTAGATGGTAGGTATGATGGAGTTATATGTACTTCTTGGCAGATTTAATAAATATTCCCTAAGTTTATCTTTAGTTTGTAGCACTATTTAGTCTGTTGGATGTATCTAAATATTTTGGTGAGAGGTTGAATAAGTTTTCATTTTTATACTACAATATAATCTTAAATAGATGTGGAGGGATCCACTTACAATACATACATTTTCAAATAATGACCCAAATGAAACTTCCAATGGAAAATTCCAACACTATTTGGATGTCTACAATCGAATATTATTGGTCTTGGCTAGCCACCCTACTCCTCAAAGTTTGTTTGCTGCAAAATGCTTGAAAATGGCTTGCAAACAACTTGTAACTCTAACATCAAGCTTTCGTCTCTGTTGGTTGTCCAAATTCCTATAGTATTCTTAGACTTGTTGTATTAATGGTTTTCTAACAACACTTTTTCTACTTTTAAGATAAATTCCATGCATTTATTGCCATGATCTACTCATTCGTATGTCTTTCTTTCTCTGCTCTACAATATTAAAATGATGAAAATATAGTGAAATTTACCTCTTTTTTGTGTGACAGTCCTCTTTTTTGTTGTTTACTTGCTTCGTTGTTGGGTAAACGTTTATAATGCTTCCATCTATTCTCAAGTGATTATGTGAATATTAGTACCACTCCATTAAAAAAAAATTAGTGTAGTTATTTGAGCTCTGAATGGTAAGTTAAAACAGTGAACCTTGTTGATTTTAAGAAGTACAAAACTACATGGGATCGGATATTTGCATTGAATCCTCTAACTTTCAAGGTTAGGTGGAAAGGAAGCAATTCAAATGCTATTACATTGTTTCTAATGTCAGTTGTTAGGATGATAGCCTGTTAGTCATTAACAAGTTGGGCCTTAAGGTGGCATGTTGGACCCCTAAATAACAATTATTATTTATACTAAGCTGGGGAATTATTTCTTAAAGAACATGCCTTTTGTTTGCATAGCACAACTACATTTTACTTTGATATTTTTCATTTTTACTACTCAGATGGTTATCCAAGAATATGTTTTCTTAAAATTTCCAACTGATGATAATGTTTAATATAATTCATTTTGACTTTTTTGATATTGTGTTATCTAACAAATTGATGTCAATTTTTCAGAGCTATTGAAAGTGCAGAAGCTTGTTCTTACAAGGAAGGCAGTGGAAGGATAAATATTGATTGTTGTGGAGGTCATGCCTAAGAGTGAGTCACAACAAAGCATTTGGGAGAAGTACAAAAAAGATGTTAAATATCAAAGGTATGTCATAGATATTTTACTGTTACTTCTATTTAGATTATTAGTGTTCTTTTCATGTCTACCCATGTTAGGGGTTAATGAGTTTCCTTCTAATGGGCATGTTACGATCATCTGTCTGGAGTCGCACAAACTTTTGATCCCTTTCTTTTAGAACACTCATGCTCATACAAAGTGTGTTTAGAGGATGTTGGATAATTTGTTGTCTTTCTTTGCCTATAGATCTAGAATTAGATTAAATGCATAGAATAAAGAACACATGCATATTCGCATGGATTAATACAAATAAATTGTGTAAGAGATGCTTATAATATGGAAGACCATTACTTTCAAGGCTTTTAAGTTTTCTCCTAACGCAAACACTTACGCACATCCAGACATGCACACACAACAGTTTTGTTGTTGAGTTAGAATCTCAAAACACATAGAACTTGTATTTTTAAAGTCCATGACTTATTGATTCTTTATTCAAATACTGTTGTGATTCTTTTCTATATTCCACTATGTGGTCTTGTGGCCTTTGTATTGTTGTGGAACTCTGATTTTTTCGTCTTTGTTTCCGGTATTCTAATTCTTGCAAAATTATGTTCAGTTATGGAGCATTGGTTTTGGAAACTTAGGGTGACAGGTCTCAAATTGTGCTGACCACTTTGTTGTGTCTACGACCTTGCAATTTTGGAGGTTTTCTTCTTGTGTCCTTTCATCCCCACAACTTTTCTATTTTAGATGCTTGCAGTTCTGCAAGACAATGAACTTGCACAATAAAATTCTCTCATTTTGACCTAGATTATTCCTCCCCTATCTAAACCCCATGTGATCCCCAAATGTAAAGTCGAATGTTGTATTATTTAATATTAAGTGAAAAAATTGAACTATCTCCAAAACCCCCACCTCCCTTCATTCTCTAAGGTTCAATTTTATACAATGGTCTTTGAATTTAAATTGACACATCTAATTCCAATGGGAAAGAAATTGAATTGTCCATTATTAAAACTGTTGGTATTTTGAACCCCATAAATCAAATTAGTCTTCATCATCACAAATATGGAACTCATGAATTGTTCATTAACGTGCCTGAGATAAATTTCAATTTGAGATTTTTTGTTGATAAACCCCTTTTGAAATTTTGAATAGTTCAAGCAAACATTTGTTCTTTTCTATGTAAAGTTTCCTTTATTCATTCCTTCTCCATGTCTCTTCACTAATTTTTACTCTGAATCCCATTATTCTCTTTTTCTTTTTGTGTTGTTTTTGTTAGTTATTATTTCACATTCTCTTCGTTAGCTATTATTAAATGGATTCATGAAGCTATGTTGCGTGGAGGCACCCCCCTCTCTGCCCCTACTCCCGAAATTCATAGGATTCATGAAGCTATTTTGATGAAGTGATGGAATTCCCCTTCAGAATATCTTGATGGAACAATCGTTAGTAAGATGAGAAACCCCTGAACTTCATCTACCTCCTTATGGCCTTATCAATTGTGGAAACCGATATGATCCTTTTTCCTGTTGACATCTTACTAATTTTTAGATTATAAATAATGCACATAATATAAATCAACTTTGTTGTGTTAATTGTTAAAATATTCATTATATCATATATGTTGCACAAAGTAGACATCTTATTTTAGTAACCATTCATGAGTTCTTCTCTTACCATCCCATTGCTGAACAAAATCACCTCATCAATGAATAACAACATGTATGTAGCAACACACACATCCTCAATTGGTTTCTACAACTATTTATTAAACACATCCCTGATTCTTTGTCCATATCAAGTTTAGGTTATTAGGTATGCATGAATACATTATGTTGTTCTCTAAGACTCTTTTGCGGACCAATTTAATAGATTGCGTAACTGTTTAGGATATTTTGTTTCCTGAGCATGCTAGATTTTTGTGCTTATTAGTGTGGTTAAAAAAATAAATTGGATTTTAAGCATGATTGTCTTTGGATCTTATTGTCTTTTATTAGAATTACAAATGATGAAATCTATGTGTTAATATTTCTCCTCTTCCCGATTCTTAAAGGGTGCTAGCTCAATGGAAGAGCGCCTGCTTTACAAGAAGGAGGTTGGTGGTTCGATTCCTCCATGCCCTAATGATATTGGAATGTATTTCTAAAGGTAAAAAATGTAGTAGTGCAAGATGGATGCAATATTAGATGCAACACTAAATGCAAAACAAGATGTAAAAGTCGACGTCACACTAAACACAAAAGTGGATGCAAAAGTCGATCTTATGTCAGATGCAAATATGGACACAAAAGTGGATGTCATACTAAACACAAAATTGGATGCAAAAATAGACTCAACACTAGACACAATTAATGAATCAAAACTAGATGCAATACTAGCCTCCAAAACTAGACGCAACAGTAGATGCAAAAGTGGACTCCTAACTAGACCTAAAATTGGACATTAAATTGAGCACAAAATATGGTGTATCGATGGACATAAAACTAGGCGTAACACCAGGTGCAAAAATGGAAGGAACACTTGGCGCAAACAAAAACATAAAATGAGACACAATATTGGATGCAAGATGGGACAAAACATTGGATGTAAAACTAGACGTAATATTGAATGCAAGATGGGATGCAACATTGGACACAAAACTAGATGCAATATTAGATACAAACATGGGTGCAAAACTAGGCACAACACTAGGTGCAACATTGGGTGCAACACTAGGCTCAAACATAGATGCAAAAAAAGACATCAACCGGGATGCAAAACTAGGTGCAAACCTAGATGCAAAATACGACGTAAAACAAGATGAAACATTAGGCACAAACATGGATACAAAAAAAGATGTAAAACGAGATACAAAATTAGATGAAAATGGGGATGCAACATTATAAGTAAAAGTGGATGCAAAACTAGATGCAACATTGGGCTGAAAATTGGATGCAAATTTAGATGCAATGTTAGATGCAGAATTGGACACATAATTTTATGCAAAACATGGTGCAAAATTGGGTGCAAGACTCGATGAAAAACTAGGAGCAAAATAAGACGCAACATTGGATGCAAAACTGAGCGTGAAACTGGGTGCAAACAAGGATGTAACAAAGGACGCAAAAAAATATGCAATAGAAGTTGCAAAATTGGGTGGAAATAAAGGCGTAACAAAAGATGCAAAAAATTAGGCGCAAAAATGGACGTTAAAAATGACCGAAAAAAAGATGCAATAGACGGCGTTTTATGAAAATGTATAACAGCGCCAGATTGTTCACCACAATTGAGAAAAAATTACACTAAAATCCGGCTCTAAATTCGAGACTAAATCCAGTTTTTGTTGTAGTGAAGACTTGTATTAATGAATGGATACCTTTGGAAATTGATGGCATAATTGAAATTTTCAACACTCTTTTAAAACTTCAAGCTTCTATTTTATAACTTAATAGTTGTTGTCTCCAATTCTTTTCTTAAGGAAACAATTTTAATTTTTAGTTTTTTTGCAATTATCTTTATTTCCTTCAATAGGATCCCCACCTGTTACTCTATCATTATTTCTTATTCTAATTGAACCTTTAGGTTCTTTTATGTTTCTTCAAGGCTTTATGACATTTTGGATTTTAAATCACAATCCTCTTCTTCATATTTCTGCAATTGCTCCTTTTGTTTCAATTATCTTTCCTAAACTTCTTTATTTCACTTAAGGCACACTTGAAGTCTTCTTCAATATCTACTTCTCCATCTATTTTGACATTTTATTCTATTACGAAATTCATCGTTTCTTTTTATTTTTCTTCGTCAATCTTGGTTTCGATTGTTCTAATGGAATTTTCTTCTCAAGAATTATCTAAGCTTCTTTCACTACTCTCTTCACATGAACCAATAACCCCTTTTTAGTAGAGACACTTCTTCTACTTTTCATGCTTGTCCTGATTATGGTATTTTGATGATGGTATCCTCATTTCTTTACATTATCGTCTTCTTCATCATCACTACTTTCATTTTTCACAAATGAACACTTAGCAACAAAATGCCCTACTTTTCAATAATTAAAGCATTTGAAGGGAAACTTACCTTTGTATTTTCCATATCCCTTTTTAAGTTTTCTCACAAAATGTGCTTCCTCTACATTTGACTCATAGCTGGAACAATTGATTGACTTGTTTTCTTTATACTTTTCCTTCTTTGATACTTTTAAAGATGCTTCTTTATTTGATGGGTTTTGTTTTTTCGTCCTTATTTCATATGTAGTGATAAAACCATCCAATTCATCCATTGTTAATTTATGGAGATGATTCATTTCTTCAACAGAGGAGACTTCAAGATTAAATATTAAGGGGAGTGACCTTTACTCCTTTTGTACAATCATTGGTTCTTCATCCTTTTTCATCAATTCCTCTTGTGGTGTTGACCATTTCATCCACACAAAGGATATAAATTGCAACATCTTGTTAGTCTTTCATTTCATAGTCTTGAACTAACTTCTATGACTTTGGAGATTTTCCTTCTTAACATTGTGATCATCTTCATAGATATTTTGAAGCTTTCCCTAAATTTATTTTTTCTATTTTCAATGCATCACCTTAACAAACTTGGATTCTGATAGATCGCACAGGATGACATTCATGGATTGTTCATAATTTTTTCACTATACTTCTTATCGGTTGCATATGTTGGTGGAGTAGTTTGTCTTTGATAACCAATATCGAGTGATTTCCAAATATCAAAACCAAGATCCATTACATAGGTTCACATCCTTACATTTCAGAAGGAATAGTTTGTTTCATTAAATAACGGATCTGTGTTTGCGGAGAAACCTTCCCGGATAGCCATATGTGCTCCAAAGACCTACCTTCCAATTGTTAGACTATTTCTAAAGGAACTCACTTTGATACCAATTATTAAGAACGCACTTATAATTAGATGAGGTCGGTCGATTCAATATTAGACAATTTTTAACTTTTTTAAACATTCATCAGCCATAATAGAACAATCACATATTAGATCTATTAACTGCAGAACATGGAACAAAATATTTACGTGGAAACCCTTTCGGGAGAAAACCAAAAAACTTTTCTTTATAATTATTTCTAGGCACCAAACTACTGTTAAAAATATTTGTAGGTACCAACCTGCTAGATATATCGGTCCCCACTAGTACAAACCTTGGTAGGAACCGACCTACTCTTACATATCTTCGTAAACACCAATATATTGGAGACATCGATCCCCATCACTAAGCACCAACTTAGCAAAATACACCAATCATTAACCTTAAAGTTAAAATTCCTTTCTTAGTATGTATAAATTCTTCAAAATATTATAACATGTGCATTACCTTTATTGATCTTGATTAATACTTTTTCCTTGACCAGGTTTGACCAAAATTTGAATTTCCAAATGAGATTTATGGTAGCTTTCCTAAAGATTGAATTTTTTAACTCTTCCCAAGAACAAAATTAGACATCATGCTATGTGTCTAATTTTGCAAATCTAATTCTGAAATTTTACATGAGGTAATTTGATTTGTATTCTTATATCCTTGAAAATTTCACAATCTGAAAAGTCCCGGAAAATAAATTATAGAGAACATGCCAAGATGACTCATTTGAAACTAATTTCAGGACCATCCAAAAGCCCTAAATTCCATAGGGTATATCTCGGAAAGTATATAAAACTAAAGTTTAAAATTTTTACCTTGGATACTTTTGTATGGGTCATTAGATCCCTAAAATTTCATTGTATGAAAACTCCTAAAAATAATTTATAAATAATATGTCAAACTAAGCTATTTGAAATAGATTTCAAGACTATTCAAAATCCCTAACTTGCACATGGAATATATTATGAAGTATAGCGAACTAACATCTGAAATTTTTGCACCAAGGGTAGCAAGATGTTCTACATCCCAGTATGGGAGATATTTTCTCACATACATAACGTAACACTAAACCATGTTGGATAAAAAAAGAAAAAATATATATAGAGAAAAACATGTAGGCTTAATTTATCAAATAATAATAATCAAATCAAAAAATAAAAACCAAAAATTTGTAATAAAATAAAAAGTTATAACCAAATGAAAAGCAATTAAAAAATCCATAATATTATAAAATTAACAATTAAAACCAACATTTATCCATCGTAAACCCAAAATTACATGTAAGTTTTTTAACATGTAAAACGATTTAAGATTTTATAAAAAATACACCTCAAGAAATTGAATCCCTCTCAGTGCTTCATATATCTGGGCTTAAGATGGATATATGTTGGTGACACATATACCCAGAGATATCACCTCTATCTCATCTCTGAAAATTACCATAAAATAAGTTATAGCGAATAATGTCAAACTGACATGTTTGAAACTGATTTCATGACCATTCAGAAACCCTAACTTAGACAGGGAGTTTATCACAAAGTATAGAAAACCAACATCCGAAATTTTGAAAACATGTCCCTGAATATATTGCCTCTGTCTCCTCAAAATTTTGTGCTCTGAAAAATCCCAGAGAATAAGTTATACAAAGAATTCCAAATTGACATGTTTGAAACTCATTTCACACTACAACAAAAACTGGATTTAGCGCCGGATTTTAGTGTAATTTTTTCCCAATTGTGGTGAACAATCTGGTAGTAAACCTGGTGATATTGTACATTTTCGTAAAACGCCATCTATTGCATCTTTTTTTACGTCCTTTTTAAAATCCATTTTTGCGTCCATTTTTGCGCCCAATTTTTTACATCTTTTGTTACACCTTTATTTGCGCCCAATTTTGCAAATATTATTGCATCGTTTTTTGCGTCCTTTGTTACATCCTTGTTTGCACCCAATTTCACACTCAGTTTTGCATCCAATGTTGCATCTTATTTTGCTCCTAGTTTATCATCGAGTCTTGCACCCAATTTTGCACCTTGTTTTGCATAAAATTATGTGTCCAATTTTGCATCTAACGTTGCATCTAGGTTTGCATCCAATTTTCGGCCCAACATTGCATCCAGTTTTGCATCCAATTTTACTTATAGTGTTGCATCCCCATTTGCATCTAATTTTGTATCTTGTTTTACGTCTTTTTTTGTATCCATGTTTGTGCCTAATGTTTCATCTCGTTTTACGTTGTATTTTGCATCTAGGTTTGCACCTAGTATTGCATCTTGGTTGATGTCTTTTTTTGCATCTATGTTTGAGCCCAATGTTGCACCCAGTGTTGCGCCTAGTTTTGCAACCATGTTTGTATCTAATATTGCATCTAGTTTTTTGTCCAATGTTGCATCCCATCTTGCATTCAATATTACATCTAGTTTTACATCCAATGTTTTGTCCCATTTTGCATCCAATATTGTGTCTCGTTTTAAGTTTTTGTTTGCGCCAAGCGTTGCATCCAATTTTGCACCTGGTGTTACACCTGGTTTTATGTCCATAGATACACCATATTTTGTGCTCAATTTAATGTCCAATTTTATGTCTAGTTAGGAGTCCACTTTTGCATCTACTGTTGCGTTTAGTTTTGGACCTAGTATTGCATCTAGTTTTGAGTCATTAATTGTGTCTAGTGTTGAGTTTGTTTTTGCATCCAATTTTGCGTTTAGTGTGACATCCATTTTTGTGTCGACATTTGCGTCTGACATAAGGTCGACTTTTGTATCCACTTTTGTGTTTGGTGTGACGTCTAAATTTACATCCTGTTTTGCATTTAGTGTTGCATCTAATATTGCATCCATCTTGCACTACTGAATTTTTTATGTTTAGAAATACATTGCAATATCATTAGGGCATGGAGGAATCGAACCACCAACATCCTCCTTGTAAAGCAAGCGCTCTTCCAGTGAGCTAACACCCTTTAAGAATCGGGAAGAGAAGCAATATAACACATAGATTTCATCATTTGTAATTCTAATAAAAAACAATAAGATCCAAAGACAATCATGCTTAAAATCCAATTTATTTTTCCAAACACACTAATAAGCACAAAATTCTACTGTTCTTAGGAAACAAAATATCCTAAACAATACGCAATCTATTAAAGTGGTCCGCAAAAGAGTCTTAGAAAACAACATAAAGTATTGATGCATACCTAATAACCTAAACTTGATATGGACAAAGAATAAAGGATTTGTATAAGACATAGTTGTAGAATCCAATTGAGGATGTGTGTGTTGCTACATAAATGTTGTTATTCATTGATGATGTGATTTTGTTCAGCAATGGGATGGTAAGAGAAGAACTCATGAATGGTTACTAAAATAAGATTCCTACTATGTGCATCATATATGATATCATGAATATTTTAACAATGAACACCAAGAAAGACAATTTATATTATGTGCATTATTTATAATCTAAAAATTAGTAAGATGTCAACTGGGAAAAGCATCATATCGGTTTCCACAGTTGATAAGGCCACAAGGAGGTAGATGAAGTTGAGGGGTTTCTCATCTTACTAACGATTGTTCCATCTGAATAGTGAATGGTTCTCTTGGAAAAACCCCAGTAAGGTCACAAATCATGACATCCATATCTACCACATTCTATCCATATGCCTTTCTATTATCAAACCTTGCCTAGAAGCCACTTCCGAAAGGAAAATTTAGTTGGACAAATATAAACATAAGCCTTTCAGCTTATCACACATCAGCTTTAATGCACCATAATTTGAAATAAGAATATAGCTGTTGTTCTTTAACACAATATGGTCTAAGATGTCATATCTCATTGAAATTGTGAAAGAACGTTGTTCACAATGAGCACATTACTATAGTTAAACATTATTTGACACAAATAAAGTATTGAACTTCGGTTTTTCTAAACCAGCATAACGCCCCTTGTATCTTATTACTTTCCTTGTGATGTTATATGACAAAACTAATCATTTGTTCTAGCTGTGGATTTTATGTAAGACAACACGAAATAAGAAACCTGAAATCCATTACAAAGTGATGAGTCTACATTTTAGTCTTGGTTAGGAATTAATGATTACAAAGGTTAGGTTTTTTGCTATTGAAGTAGGTTTTTCCTCCTTTATATAGCATTACATGTACCTGCGGGGTATGTACATTGATTGCATGGATCAAGATATTATATTGTCAAAATGGGGTTTAGATGATTGTAACACAATGGCCAAAACATCATAGTGGCTATTATGTAATATATATTTTTTATCATTTCTAGCATTTAGATTGAAGTCAACATAAACATATTTGTACACCTTCCAATCATGCACCCATCCAACAGACACTAATATGTCAATGGTAATCCAAATTATTATAAGGTGGTCAAATTGTAGATTTAATGCATAAAAATTTATGAAATTGGACCCAATCTTTGAGAAAGGGTATTCACCAAAGTAATGGCAATAAATAAATCACTCAATGAAAATAGAAAAAGCTAATATGAGCTCCATGTTACTTTATCAAATGTATCATAAATAAGAGATTTAATATTTTGGAACATAATTTGCAGTGAAACTATGCCTTCCCTGATTCAGGACAGCAAGAAGATTTTACATCTCGAGAATCAACGATAGAAGAATACAATGGAGTTCTTTCTATTTTCTATAAAATAATAAGCTAAATACCCGTTAGTTACAAAGTATACATTGTTGAAATATTGTAACTTCGAAGAATATTCTATATGTATCTTTTTGTGGTCCCTGATGATCCTACCAGGAGAACCACTTGTATTGCATTGTACCCCGATGCTCCTAATCGAAAGAACTAATAAGAGTCATGAGGTAGTCCCCTCTAATTGTAAAGGTGGGTCATCAGCACCCCAGTGTGGTTACTTGAGCCTACATGTGTAACTCGAGCCTACATGATTTAACTCGAGCCTACATGTCAAATGAGTTAACTTAAGTGAACGGATGAATATAAATAGAGGTGTAGTGCTCCTCATTTGAGACACACACTCTCACTTGTGTAGCACATTAGTGGAGAAGAGAAGTAGCTGGAGAAGGAGGAGGATCAGGCTTTGATCTCCTTGCTAGTTTTATCTTTTATCTTTTTGGGGCATCTATATTGAGGAATATTTTACTGGGTTTTTCACTTTAGGGTTTTCCCAGGATAAATATTTGTGTTCCTTTTGTATGGTTGTGCTTGTCTATCTTTCAGTGATCCTGTTTATATGCTTTTGTTATGAAAATGAAATGAAATACTAATGTCTTAGCTAAGCATATGGAAATTTAACATGGTATTAGAGCTAACCTGAGAAGAAGACATTGTACAGCTGTAGAAGATAGGGCTTCTCACTTTTTGGGTCTCTCTCCACAATCCATCAGCAAAAGTATGCTAGGATGACTCTCCACTGAAGGGCGCATCTTTCTGTCGAAGCGGAATTCGATTCCAAGCATTTTCAGTTTTCGATGTGGAAATTAGGGCTTTCTATAGAAGAGAAATTTTTTAGTGAGACCAGCATAGGATTTTTCTCCTCATCAAAACCGAATTTTAGAGACCTGGATCAAGAAATTTGGTTGGGTGAAACTTCGGGAAATTCAAACCCTAGTTTGACCCCGAGCTAGAAAAATCCTAAATACTAAAACTGCTACGTTTTGGTACATTCGCTATATTCAGAGATTGGTGAAGGATCAGGAGCTGAAAATTTCAGGGGCTGAATATAAACTCCTGATGAACACTGTGTCCAAAATTCATCCTCATATTCTCTGTATTCCAGGAGATATGTTCTCTCCAAGTTAGGGTTCCATCCTCTTCTAGAATTCATCCCTAAACAGGACACCTGGGGAGAATTGCAATATATTGGGATAAAAAGGTCCAAATTGAATTCCTAAAGATGTTATAGAAATGGAATGGACTTCAATTTTGGTGGTCCTAATATCAGACTCAAAAGACAAACCAATGACATGTGGCATGCCGTACAACTTCGCTGTTCTGAACAGTCCTGTAACAGGTCACCTTGGGAAAAGGATCATAAATCCAAAATGATGAAACCAATTCTGATGAGACCTATGGAGTTGGATCAGGGACATGCGAGGTTACCTCAGTACAAAATTTCAGACACATAGGATCATAAATTTCGGAGATATCATAGAAACAGTAACAGGAATTTCTGCAGAAGAAATTGGAAAATTAGGGCTTCCTATTCCGGGAACTTCCCTCCACTGTTTTCAGAAATGGAGTACATTGGACAGCTCCATTTGAAGAAATATATCTGTCTATCCAATCAGATTTGAAATATTCCAATTTTTTAAATTAGGGTTTCTGTGACAAACCCTAGATCAGCCAACTCCGAAACCAGGATGGACACCTCAAATCGGTAAGATCTAATCCTTTGCTATGTTCATTTGAGGTTCTCATTTCAAAGTGATCTATCACATCAGCTTGATGATAAGCTTGGTGAATTTGACAACTTCCAAGCCTAGAAGTATATGATCTCTCTGAAGAAAATGGATTGGACACCTACAAGAGCATAGAGGTTCCAGTTTTAGAGGGAGATGAGGCTAGAAGCCTTTCACAGGAAGAACTTGGTCAAAGCCCAGAAGATCATTGATGATTCAATCACGAATCAACTTGTAATCAAGTGTCTTCCCTAAATACATCGATGAGGTTTGATTCCTTGACCAAGCTATTTGAAGGGAAGAACATAAATCGGAATATGACCTTAAGAAACCAGCTGAAGAATGTGAAGATCCAGAATGCAGAGACCATGCAATCATAAGGAGCTCTCAAAGAACAACTTCAAGTGGGGAAAGAAGAAGTGAAGAATGTAGAAGTGGTGATGGCCACCTTGAATGGCCTCCCAGGATCATGGAATTCATTCATTAAAGTAATTTGTTCCAGAAGGAAGTGATTACTTTTAGCAGACTTTGGGAAGAAGAAGAAGCTCGTCTCTAAAGATCAAGCTCTCATCTTCCAAAGAAGATCCCTCAATCAATGAGGAATATGAAGATCTCAACTCTTGAAGAACCTCTTATCCACCTCATCATTTGGATAAGAAACGATGCTATCATGAATGAAGAAGACGATGAAGCTGAAGACTCAAGAAGGAGCATACCCATGAAACAAATAAAGATAAGTATTCAATTGTCATTTCATGATATTGTTTTGTTATACATTTGATTATATTCAGTTGATGTGTTACGCATGATAGATTGTTTGCATTAATGACTGGATACTACTAATATGCATGTAAGTAGCTCATGGTGCTATACAACTCTCCATTGCTACTTATCAAACCTCTTTGCTGACATATTGGATTAGTGCACAATCTCAATAATGTCATGGTGGAGATGGAAGGCATCTAGAAAGTTTATGTGAATGTTGTATTGAGTAAACAGTTGCATGATGCATAAGAATTTGTTGTTATGCATATGTTTTATGAAATAGTTCTAACCATGCAACTGGTGCATTTGAATTGTAGGAAAGGTCATGAACAACCTCCTACAAGAAAAGAAGGATGAGACTTGTTCCAAAGAACAAGTGATGACAATTCAAGATTCACTCCAATAAACATGAATCTAAAGCTCCCAGGGTCAGAGACACCACGACGGAAGAAAGAGCTTCAGAGAGTGGTAGACCCACCTTGAAGGATGAAGACCACCATGGGTACAAGAGATAACTCAAGATGAAGAAAAGAATGCTATGAAATAAGCTATGATCAAAGAATAACAATTGATCATGGGGAATGATGTATACGATATGATGGAACAAGTGTACAAAGAAAGGTTCGTGATTCTCCCCAGAAAGAATAGACTATGACTGACATACCCTATTGACCAGTATATATCAAGCATAGAACCACCTGTACAGAATGAAGAGGGAAGATGATACTCCACTTCAGGGGGAGTGACTACAGAAAATTATTCATGAGTTCGACATGGTACGACATGATGGATAGCTTTGTGATGGATCAATACTTTACCAAGAGTAAAGTGGGTTCCAACCTTCAAGGTTGAATACAGAAGACTAGGATATGTTGATGACCTGAGAAGACAAACTCATAGAAGATGTTATGATACTAGAATGATGTAGTACTCAAACCAGAAAGCAAGAATGTGGTATTTTCCAAATGGAGTTGCAAGATAAGATATGTTGCTGATAGAATTAAGGTAAGAGTTAGAGGTTTCTATCAGAAAGAGGGAATTAATTCTGAAGAGACACTTATTCTAGGAAGCAAGGTACACTTCCTTCAAAACTATCATGGTAGCTTCTTCCATGATGAAGTAAAGACAAGCCTTCCTTAATGGTATGATTGAGGAAGAGTTTTACATCGAATAGTCATGAGGATTTGAAGTTGAAGACAGAACGAATCAAGTATGCAAGTTGAAGAAGGCCTTCTATGGCCTGAAGAAAGATCCCAGAGCTTGGTATGGAAGAATAGATAGTTTCCTGATGAGCATGGGATTTTCCAAGAGTAAAGTCGATCCTAACCTTTCCTACAAGGTTGTAGAAGATGTACCTGTCATTCTATTACTATATGTGGATGACTTATTCTTGACAGGGAATGAGAAACAGATCATGGAAAGCAAGAAGAAACTAGCAGAAGAAATTGAGATGAAAGACCTTGGGTTAATGCATTATTTCCTAGGTCTGGAAGTATGGCAAAGTTCAGAAGGAACCTTTCTCAACTAGGGAAAGTATGTGGTATAGATATTGAAGAGATTCAATATGTTGAAATGCAAAGTCATGGCCACACCCATGGACTCCAACCTGAAGTTGTTAGCTAATGACTCATTAGAGTTAGTGGATGTGACTCACTACAGATAGATCATTGGGTCATTGATGTACTTAACAAATACCAGACTAGACATTTGTTTTGCTGTGAACACCTTAAGTCAATATCTTGTTCAACCAACATGGGTTCACCTAGTAGCTGCAAAACATGTGATGAGATATCTGAAAGGGACTATAGACTTTGGTCTATACTATGATGGTATCCATGAGTATAGATTGTATGGATACACAGATGCAGATTGGGCTGGAATTATCTCATACAGGAAAAGCACATCAGGTATATGCTTTTGTTTGAGGTCTGCTATGAGTTCATGGTTTAGCAGGAAACAGTCCAGTGTTTCTCTTAGCACGGTTGAAGCAGAATACATAGCAAATTGCTCTACTAAGTTGTGAAGCCATATGGATTCAGAAGCTGATATTAGGTCTCTTTGACCTGAATATGGACACAACAATGATTCTATGTGATAACCACAGTTGTGATGACAAAGAACCCTGTGTTCCGACGTAACACGTAGAAATCCAGTATTTCTACATACAAGATAAGATGAAGATGATGATACTATAGATGTGGATGATGGTGATTTAGTATTTCTATAGTGAATATAGAGATGATGATGTTTCAGTATTCCCATACTGAAGATATAGACGATGATGATTTCAGTATTCCCATACTGAAGATATAGATGATGATGATTTCAGTATTCCCATACTGAAGATATAGATGATATTTCAGTATTTACATACTGTAGATATAGATGATGGTGATTCCGTATTTCTATTCTAAATATAGAGATGATGATGCTTTCAATATTTCTATACTGAAGATATAGATGATGATGCTTTTAGTATTCGCATACTGGAGATACAGATGGTGATAAGATACTGAAGATGTAGATGATGATGGTTTGGATGATGATGTACTGACGAAGCCTCTGCCTCAAGTAGAGTTTGAACACTTTTAAGACAAAATTTGGTGTTGTTCAGAAAGGCCTTCCTTGAAAGGGGGAGTAGTGATGTTGCAGTGGGATTGTATCATCCCTGGGCATTTTCCCTAATGTGATCCGGAGACCTCAGTCCTCGAGAATGAAGAGGGATTGTATCATCCCGAGACATCTGTCCATAATAGATCCAATGACCTCGGTCCTCGAGAACGTGGTGGGATTGTATCATCCTTGGGCACTTGCCCTAAAGTGATCCAGAGACCTTGATCTTCGAGAATGAAGAGGGATTGTATCATCCCAGGACATATGTACATAATAGATCCGGAGACCTCCGTCTTTGAGAATTAAGAGGGATTGCATCATCCTTGGACGTAAGTCCTAAAGTGATAGGGAGTGATTATCCCATAATTGTATCCGGTGACTTTGGTTGTCGAGAATGTGGTAGGATTGCATCATCCTTGGACTCAAGTCCTAAAGTGATAGGGAGTGATTATCCTGTAATTGTATCCGGTGACTTCGGTCGTCGAGAATGTAGTAGGATTGCATCATCCTTGGACTCAATTCCTAAAGTGATAGGGAGTGATTATCCCGTAATTGTATCTGGTGACTTCGGTCGTCAAGAATGTGGTAGGATTGCATCATCCTTGGACTCAAGTCCTAAAGTGATAGGCAGTGATTATCCCGTAATTGTATCCAGTGACTTTGGTCGTCGAGAATGTGGTAAGGATTGCATCGTCCTTGGACTTAGTCCTAAAGTGATAGGGACTGATTCTCCCGTAATCAATTCGATAACTTTGGTTGTCGAGAATGTGATGGGATTGTATCATCCCTAGACTTTAAGTTCAAAAATGATCCAAAGACTTTTTGTCTTTGAGTTGTGGATTGCAGGTTGTTGCTGATGATGATGATGACATACTGATCTAAAGATTAGAGTATGATGATGATGCACTATGATGATGATGTTTCTGATCGAAAGATCAAAGTATGATGATGATGTTTCTATGTTGATGATGTTTATGTTCGAAAGATCAGAGTGTGATGATGATTATGATCGACAGATCAGAATATGATAATGATGATGTTGCTGCTGATCGAAAGGGAAAAGTATTGATGATGATATTGCTGATCGGGAGATCAAAGTACTGAAGATGTTGCTGCTGATCGAAAAGTCAAAAAATTCTGAATATGTTGCTGATCGAAAGGACAAAATGCTGAAGATGTTGTTGCTGATCGAAAAGTCAAAGTGCTGAAGATGTTTCTGAGCGAAACGTCAAAATGCTGAAGATGTTGTTGCTGGTCGAATAGTCAAAGTGCCGAAGATGTTGCTGAGCAAAAGGTCAAAATGCTGAAGATGTTGTTGCTGGTCAAACAGTCAAAGTGCTGAAGATGTTGCTAATTGAAAGGTCCAAGTGCTGAAGATATCGTTGCTAATTGAAAGATCAAAATGCTGAAGATGTTGTTGATGATGAAGACTGAAGATTGAAGATGAAGACTACATGATGTTGAAAAAATTCCAATGATTTATAGATGTGTTACCCTACTGATGTTGATGATGTCCCCTATCTCTACTCTTTTTGTTCTTGATGTTGCTGTACAATACCCTTCTCGTTAAGGGGGAGTGTTGAAATATTGTAACTTCGAAGAATATTCTATATGTATCTTTTTGTGGTCCCCGATGATCCTACCGGGAGAACCACTTGTATTACATTGTACCCCAATGCTCCTAATCAGAAGAACTAATAAGAGTCATGAGGTAGTCCCCTTTAATTGTAAAGGTGGGTCATCAGCACCCCAGTGTGGTTACTTGAGCCTACATGTGTAACTCGAGCCTACATGATTTAACTCGAGCCTACATGTCAAATGAGTTAACTTAAGTGAACGGATGAATATAAATAGAGGTGTAGTGCTCCTCATTTGAGACACACACT
Source organism: Pseudotsuga menziesii (assembly GCA_001517045.1). NCBI lineage: Eukaryota > Viridiplantae > Streptophyta > Pinopsida > Pinales > Pinaceae > Pseudotsuga > Pseudotsuga menziesii. The sequence continues at coordinate 85,385 of LPNX011163263.1, read as the reverse complement.
CTCACTTGTGTAGTGCATTAGTGGAGAAGAGAAGTAGCTGGAGAAGGAGGAGGATCAGGCTTTGATCTCCTTGCTGGTTTTATCTTTTATCTTTTTGGGGCATCTATATTGAGGAAGTTTTTGCTGGGTTTTTCCCTTTAGGGTTTTCCCAGGATAAATCTTTGTGTTCCTTTTGTATGGTTGTGCTTGTCTATCTTTCAGTGATCCTGTTTATATGCTTTTGTTATGAAAATGAAATGAAATACTAATGTCTTAGCTAAGCATATGGAAATTTAACATACATAGCCCAAGAGGTTAGCCCATCTAGATCTAAGTGGTCACCAATGTATTTTATTGGGCATTTGGCTAGTCCCATGACAGCAGGTGCCCAGTTTGAATCCCCTTAGGTGAGGAGCACTAGCCTATGCCTACAGGCTTACTATGTATTCCATCCTTAAAGGTCATGTAATAGTAAAGGTAATGTAATAAGAGTGAGACTACTTATAATTCCCTTCTAACTCCATGGTACTATTTTGTGTCATATCAACTAAGCTCTACTTACTTTTACGACTCATACTCTATTATATGGGAATGGAAACATAAAGACTGCTCTTAACTAAGATACTCCCCTTTTTTGAAAATCTGTCAGCTATCATATTGAGTTCCCTGAAGACATGAGTAAAAGAGATGAAATTAAATTATTTTTTTAAAACCATAATTTTGTTGTACCACTAATCCAACTTCATAACTTGTAACCTTGATTTTTCTGTAACCTAGTCCACAATCTTGCCACTTGTAAATGTTCAATTCCAATATACCTTGAAAACCAAAAAATTTCCCATATTGCGAGAAGCTCGACTTGAGTGTTTGAGCCCCTGCCACACCCATCCAAAGATTGATGCTGGCTATTTAATTCGAAATCCTAGCACCATAGATACCTAAAGAAGAAGCAACTCGATTGATCTAATTATGTCTCATTGGAATATTTGAGAGGATGCAATGAAACAAGTACACTGAGCAACAAGAGATATCCTCACCCTTGAGTTCCACTGTCATGACTATGGTGCTAATGATTTGGATGGCATTGCCTAAGTAAGACTAATGAAGCTGAAGATTCAATTTGTGTTGGAAATTCACTACGAGCTTGACATCTTTGGAAACAGAGACACATGTTGCAAGCAAATTTTTCATATGATACTATTTAATTATGATAAAAACAAGAGTCACATGCGGCAATATAGAATTTGCAAATGTAGAAAATGGAAACTGAAGTATTGCAGGAATTGTCATTGGCATTTGCTATTTCCTTCCTTAACCTTTATGTCTTCATTTGAAGGTATGTTGCTCTATGTGCATATTTGCATTTAGTGTTTCTCCAAATCCATAAATTTTTAAAGAGGCCAACTGCAATTAGTTGAAATTGGGTAAACTGAGAATGCAAGGATAATCAAAATGCAGTTTCCAAAAATCGATTTCAACTTTGTAAATGAAGTTGTAAATTGCAAATGCCAATTCTATGAAGATATTACAAACTTGCAAGTAGTCAGTGTGCAGCCGAACCAAGGAGCTAGGTAGTCCGTGACACAAGTCAAGGAGCAATGCAAAAGAAAATAGTTGTGCTAAAAACAATTATTATAGCAGTTTATTGGGACATTTAGAGGGAATAGCAGCGCAAAACAAATATGAATTGCATTTCAATATTAAAAACATGTAAATGGCATCAACCTTAGTAGAACTAAGAACATGTTTTGAAATTGAACATGCATAGGAAAGGATGAAATATTAGAGAAACAAGCAGGACATGTTTTGAAACAAAGACAGATCAAGAATTTGCAAAGAGAACTAATTTCATGTCTTGATTTGATTTTTAAACAAGAGTTTCCTAAATGGATGGAGCCATGGTACAAGTAGAAAATATTTTGAAATAGAGACAAGTAAGACTTTGCAAAGAGAACCAATTTTATTTCCTAATCTAATTTAGAAAAAAGAAAAAGAAAATCCATAGTAACATCTTTGGAAACAGAGACACATGTTGCAAGCAAAGTTTTTGCAAGGAGAAATAATTTCATGTGTAAAAGACATGAACATAATTGCAATGAAAGACATGTTCTGAAATTGAATATGCATCTTTAAAAAAAGGAAAGAATGAAATTGGACACGGGTTGCACAAAAAGGTGAACATATTTTCAAATAGAGATAGATTGCAAGGAATTACTTTGCAAAGAGCATCAATTCCATGTGTAAGTGGCATCACTCTTAGTCCAATAACATTTTTTTATAACATAAACAACTGCATAGATTTGACAAAGTTGTATTGACAAGGCACACCATTATAGTACAATTGAATGCACAATGTAGATCATATGATGAGTAATAGAGTATATAAAGCCTAAAAGCGATATAAACATAGTTGTATATACAATGCTAAAACATAAACTTAAAATGTGGCATATCCAAATGAGTCTGTCAGTTCAAAAAAGATATTCTAATGTAGTTGTAACCATGAATATTAGAATGAACAAAATTTACATAGTGTCACTTTGCAAGATGAGCAATGTGCAAGGAGTGCCAAAAATTTGTTTGCTAGAGCAAAATTTGCAAAAAAGAAAGTGATCTGAAGCTAATCACTAGACAATATAGATTTCTGTGACAATGTTGTATGCAGTTAGTGTAAAAATATCTCATATGCAAAGTTTTCACAAGTGGAAAACTGTTGACAAGATCTTTCTTGTCTAATTCCTTTGAAAGTTATTGCAGATGTAGCAATTTCATTGTATAGTCCATTGTGACATCCTCTGTCTCAAGAACACACTCCAAGCAATGCTTGTATCTGTAGAGTGTGTTTTGTTTGTGACAAACTAAGCAATATGGAAAGCTATCAAGCATTGCGTTGCTGCAAGCATTGCAAATTCTGTGGAATGGAAGCGAGAAGACATTCTTTGTTTTCAAATGGTTCCCTGTACGTGCAAATTGCAGATGGAAAATTTTATTTGCACAAAATAAACAAATGATAGGAAAAATGATATGAATGCTGATGAATAACAATTGAAAAATAAGATATTTTGAATAAAATACATAAGGTTTTTAAACCATGTAAACATATTTATATGATGTTAATGTATAGGAAAATAAATGGCATTGCATATATGTCAATAACAAATGTAAATTTAATGGGAAGGATCTAAGATATATGAATGTTGCAAGATATACAAATGTTGCAAAGATCATCATAGCCAAATGCTATGGTGATTTATCGAGTAAGCCTCAGAAATATGAAAATTGAAACCGCCAGTTTCAAAAGTTTCCCAAAAGTGATCAAGCAAAGAGCCAACAGGGGTTGTTGCAATTGTTGTATGCAAGTTCACATTGTGGTGTTTCATGAAAATAAATAATTCTTTTTTCAAATTGGAATGTTGCAACATGTAAAAGTTAAGGTCACTAGTAGTTACAATATGTTGATTCTGGTCAACGTTTTCCACTATGTTTTCAACAAATATATAAAGCTCTGCAATTGGTGCATTTGGCACTGCAGATACATTTGACAATTTTACAATAGCTTTGTTAATTTGAAATTGGCAAGTATTTGCTTCTATACAATTTGTTGTATAGTTTTCTATACAATTTGTTGTATAGTTTTATAATTGTTGTATAATTATAAGGAGGGCCATGGCTCAGGTCCAAGTAGCCCTAGCAGGTCACAGCTCGTTCTAGGAGCAATTTACAAGTCACGGCCCAAATTAGCACACAGATCACGGCTCATTCAAGGAGCAGCACAAGATCACAGATCAGTCCAACAACAAACCTTCACGACCCTAATCTGACAGCTAGAATGAGGTCATGGCTAAGTTTAGTAGCCAACAAAAGATCATGGATCAGTCCATCACAACAACGGAATTTGTTTTCTCACATAGTATTTTGGCAGATTACCTGCTTTGGGTTGGATTCGATGATAGGTGTATTCCTTTGAAAAAAGGAAATTAGCCTCATCCTGCCAATTTGAAGTCATATTGAACTTGTACATTCTACTTATCTCAGTCTTTAGAGAGTATAATCATTTTCATTCTTTAGAGTAAAACCATTTTCTCTCTTCAGAGAGAAACCGCCTGTGCAGAAAACCCTAACATATTTTAGAATTGAATTCCTCTTGAGTTTTGGCTTCAATATTGATACCATCATATTGGTGTTGAATCGCCCATCTATTCAACATACCCAACTGAGATCTCCAAGGGAGAAAAAGAGATTACGAAATTGACATTTATGGGATCTCCAAGGCAGTGAAAGAGCTTGCAGGATTGGCATTTATGAGTAGGTATAAACTTTTGATTCATCCAGATGCTTAGAGAAATTTGATTAGAGAATTTAAATCAAAGTGAGTTCGCAAAAAAAATTATTCACAAGCCGTCGCCTGAGAGATTCGAACTCTCATGAGGAAACCCTATGTATTTAGCAGCCACACACCTTAACCACTCGGATAGTCAACAGGAGGTCATGGTTTTCTCACTAAAGGTAGCAGCAGCCCCTTAGACAACAGCAGAGGTAACAACCCAACAAAATGAAGTACACAGTAAAATGTGAAACGTTGAGTTGAAAAACTGAGGTGGATAGCTTTCGAGTGACTAGGAGTTCAATCTAGAGGAATCTCATATCATTTGCAAGAAAAGTCCTCTAAAAACAAATCACAGAACCCCAAAACTAATGTTCACTAAATATTCAAAACCCCATTCATTTTCCCCAAAGAAAATAAGTTTTCCCTATGAGCTGCAAATTTAGTAATAGCTCCCTAGGTTCCCATATTGACACCAATTAGATGCAAATGCGCATAGTAATAAGATATAGAAATGCATATCGTTACAAATATCTGGACCCTAATAATTTTGACAGTTTTGTTTGTCCTACTAATAATAATAATAAGTAACAAAGCCATGGAAGTGAAGCTTACCTTTGAATAGAATGTGATTCCTATGTGTCTTGAAGCGCATTTAAATTTAGCATATGGATCTGTGGTGTTCGCAGAAGGAAGAGACTGCAGCCGTATTATAGAGCTTCACCATGGAACCACCAAAATGGCCTTCCTTCTGCGTTTTGTGTTATTCTAAGAATTCGTTTTAGAGGAATGTGGAAAAAAAAGAGTACTCCGCTGACGAGGGTTTGAATTTCATTTCATATCTGCCCTTCCAACTAATTTTTTTTTACTGTTTGAACTCTTATCTTGCCTATAACTGAATATTACTAAGAACTAGGCTATTGTTGTTAAAATGTGAAAAACTAGGCAGTTGTCCATCCAGTTGTTGCACAGAATAAGGGTAAGGAGCAGTTAATGATCGAGTAATCCTCCTATTTCTTTCATAGGTAAATCATTATTAATCTCTTCTTTAATCTATTACTATTGGTGGGGTCAAAAATATATAATTCTAAAGATTCACATATTCACAAACTGTAGGATTAGCACAGGTAATTAATCTTTTGTTTTAAGGGCAAGTTAAAAATCATGTGTTTAAAGGCATATTGATAGGATAAGAATTCACATATACAAAGAACAAGACAAATAATCTTGTGTTTATTAAGGAACGAGAGGGCAACAACAACATTTTATTGAATTCTATTAAAAGAAATACACAATAACAATGTTTTAATTAAAGGATTTAACTTTTAGTTTAAAAATATGTTTTTTATTAAGAATTTTAATTTTCCATTAAAATATAATAATAATTTTAGTTATATTATGTATTAATACATTAAATAATAAATTCAAGAAACTAACTAAATGTGGAACCTAGAATCATTTCTCAAAGTTAATGCTAGGCTATATGTAATGCAACATACAAAATTTTGGAAGTTTAATTGTGAATTGAAATTGTGAATTTTTTATTTTCAATTAAAAGATATGCTTTTATTAAGAAGTTTAATTTCCAACTAAAATGTTGCTCTAGGGTGGAACAAAAAACAATATTAGCAATGACACAAACAACTCAAAAGTAACATGTGTCGGCGTTATGCATCTGAAATACATTAAGTGATAAACTTAGGAAACAAACAAAAGGTGGAACCTAGAATCCTATCCAAGGGTTAATGTTAGGCCACATGTAATGCAACATACCAAATTTTTCAAGGTTAACATGTTGCATCAACGGTGTAATTGAAATTGTGGCATTTTATTCCTAAGGACTAGAATTAAAAGGCCAGATAAATATAATATGCCCTTTGTAGAGGAGATTTAATAAAAAAACAGAGAGATATATAAGAAATATATTATAAAAGTTTTAGGATAGAGATATAAGAAATAAACGGTGGATAGCTAACATTATAATAAAGCAAGCATGGATAAACATATCGCTTTAGTATTTTTGGGTAAACATGTGGATATGAACATTGCCAAGTTCTTGAATACATGGGGATCCCTTATTATGTCTAATATGCACTGCATATGACCACTTGGTTTCATATTATATGATAAATATATTTAAGAAAAATGGTGGAAGAAAGATGTAACAAATCCACTAGATAAAGATAGCGAGGTTTCATCCACTAATAATCATTTCAAATGGAAACTATTTAATATAAGTAAAGGTAGTGCTGGGAAGGCTCTTTCATATCCAACATGGTAGGGGAAACTAAAATCAATGTTGATGTTTGGAGGAACTCTTGTCATAGATTTAGATACTCAAGTGTGTTGAATAATGGAAAGTGGAAGGGGTTGTATCCCTAGTGAAAGGTGGCGACATCGTATCGAGTGTTATAGATCTAGATACAAGTTAGAAATTTTAGTCCACCACCTTTAATTCCTAAAGGCACATCTAAAAATATCAAAGGTTCAATAAGGATAGAGTTGTGAATAATTTTAATTTAGAGGGTAACTTCTACATGTCAGTTATGGGGTTATAGAGGACAAGATATATATGGATTTAAAACCGAAGCGAATAAAATAATGTAGAGAATACAATCAATTTTATAGAACATTGATCCATGAAGAGGGACAACAACAAAGAAGACCTTTTCTACCAGGAAGAGAGGGTCTCTAAGGGCTTGGATTTTGATTAAATGAAGGATCCCATCTCTCCTAGAGTAGGTCATAATTTGGAACTCAAACAAGCACAAGAGACAATGGCTAGGGAATTCCATCAAGGTAGACAAAGACTTATTTATGGGGTTCGTAGAGTAGGAACAACCTCTATAAATATGGTTCCACCATGAATATTATGTTAGTTAATATGCATGGCCTAGTGGGAGGGGCAAAGAAAATATCCCTTAAAATATTATGGATATGGAAATACCATACATAATTATGTTCCACGAATGAATGGGGAGGGAGGAATTAGATTATATATGAATATTAAAAACATTGTAGTTGTTTTATTTGTAATTTCGAAAGATATTATGATGTATATTGTCATTGCATGTTGTTGTAACCCCATCGGAGATGTGTTTCCCTCCTTTCGGTATGCCATTATTATGTATGGTCCTTGAGGTTCAACCTTCGTTGTAAGTCGAGGAAGTAGTCCCCAATTTGATATAATGAAATGTATTTTTGGAGTTTCCCTAGGTGAATTCGGCCCCGTTAAGTTATGCATGCTTTAAATTGTCACACTATACCACTTTTTATGCATGATTTAAATGGTAACCATATCCCATATGCTTTAAATGATGACAATGACGATAACCTAGATGACGATGATGAACTAAATGATAATGATGGTGATGACGTTGTTGATGATGATGATGATGGAAATGATGATCATCATCGTCATTTTTATCATCATCATCATGAAATTATATTCATCATCATTGGCACCATTATCATGATGATTATTATATTCATCATCATCATCATTGCCATCATGATAATGATTATTAATATATTCATCATTGTCATGGTCATCATCAATACAATCATGGCCCATGAGCCTTGTAAAAAAGTGTTTGGGTATAAGTGAATGAAAATTTATGTCCCCAAAAAATGGCCAAATACCCAATACACATTCATGTTATTCCAAGCCTCAAACTAATGCCCACATCTAAGGAAAAGGATAAAATTTTAATGTACATGTCTATGTAGTAGTATTGAACCCTGGCTCACATAACCCAGAGTCCTCTAAGGAATTTTTAAGGATTGCACCATCATCATTGAACCCATCATCATCATCATCATCATTTTTATATAACCATCATCATCATATAATCATCATTGTCGTCATCATCCATGTCATTCTGATTCTCATTCTCATTTTCATCATCATTGCCATAGCCATTGTCATCTTCATCATCATTTCCATTATTAACATTACCATCCTCATCGACGTCGTTATTATCATCGTCATCGTCATATAATCACACCATATTCATTCCCATCATCTTTGTCGTCATCACCACCACCATCGTCATCGTCATCATTCTGGATGCCATCGTCATTGTCACCATGTCTTGTGTAGTAGTATCGAACCTTGGGCATAACAATGATCCCTCAAAGCAATAGTTAAGAATTGCATCATTGGAATTAGCAACATCGTCATCATTATCATCATTGTTGTCATATAATTATCATTATTGTTGTCATATAATTACATTGTCATCATCGTCGTCATCAACATTATCATTATCATTGCCATCTTCATTGTCATCATCACAACTTTCGTCATCACATAATAATATCATCATCATCATCACCACCACCACCACCACCACCATCATTGTCATTGCCATTTTTATCATTGTCATCATCATAATCATCACCACCTCAATCATCATTATCATTATCATTTTCATTTTCATCATCGTGGTCATTGCCATTGTTATCATCATTATCAACATCATCATCTTCATCATGATTATCGACATTGTCATCAATTATTCATCATTACCTTTGGAATAAGAAATATCATGTACTCAAAAGATGTGATTAGTGGAAAAGGGTCATGGAGGACACATACGATCTATGCATGAGAAATAACAACTATATTTTTTAAGATGATCAACATCATCATCCTCATTGTATTTATCCTCATTGTATTCATCATCATCATCCAAAATGGATATTGTCAATCATTATGATCCAAGATTAAGACATGTTTTCGAATATGCTTCAATCAATACTAAGAAAACCAATGATGACCAACCAAATATAGTTGAGGGAGAACAAATTGGCATCCATGATGATGTTCAAGTTGAAGAATATCTAGTAGAAGAATGTGAAGATGATAATGATGACAATAATCCTTTAGCAATATGTAGAAGCAGGGTCATAGGTGCATCTTTAGAATATGATATCATGGAGGAAGATGATATTATGGAGGAAGATAATATGGATGGTATCGAAAGAAATGATGAAAATAGATCTGGTGACATTCCTATAACCGATCTGTAAACAAATTTTATTGATACAAAATATGATGAAAGTGAAGATGAGGATGATTGCAATACCACTTTAGCAGGATGGTGTAGCAAGAATAATATTAGGTACTTGCAAGAACATATGAACATTGACAGGGAAACATTGGAAGATCTTGATACGGATTATAATGTGAATGAAGACTTGGAAGATCTTGATTCGGATATGCAATTCATATTTAAATAATCATGGTTTTTATGTCCCATTTTTAAATGCTTCATTATTATTTAACTGCAATAATCATTCAATTACTATGTTTAGGACTCATAATCTAAATTAATGTGTTGATTCTTGTCTCTATACTCGTTACCTAGTGCAATTTCCTTAAAATGTCTATAAGTTAATATGACTTGGTGGGAAAAAATAACAAGAATTGGTTGGATAATAGTTATTTTGGTTAGTTTCATCTATTGGTTGATAATGGTTAGAAGTGATATGAAGTTATTTGTTGAGAATTAAAAAAATTTATATATCTATATTGTAGAAGTTGTCATATGCATGTACACACAAATATAACTTGTGTAGTTGAAGGAATTGGTTAACACAATTGTACGTAAACTATAGTATAGAAAAAAAACCTTTGATTTGTTTGTGTATAAGCTCACCTTTAAAACAAATATGATTCACTTAAACATATATATAATCCATGTAGTATTCATATATATCTTCAAATGGGATTTCAATTAGATTATGTGATTCACAACTACCCTCCAAATCAAAATACTTTTGATTAACTATACAATAGGAAATGAAAACTAAGATGCCAAATCGAGGAAACCTCATATTTTGATTTTGTTGTCATATTTATTCATCAAATCATCTTTATTCCACTTTAGCAACATCTTTATATAATGTGCCTATTTTTGCACCTAGACTTGAATCTAGCACAAGTAGAATTTAAATGTAATTTATTTGGGAAGTTAAAGTGGATGCAATTTGTGTCCATTTTAGCAACATCATTATATAAACCACCTAGTTTTGCACCTATACAACCTAGCATAAGGAGAATATAAATGTAATTGATTTGGGGTGCTAAAGTGGACACAATAAATGTAATTGATTTGGGGTGCTAAAGTGGACACAATAAATGTAATTGATTTGATGATAATGACATTCACAATTATGTGATTATATGATGATGATGATGACAATGACGATGATGATGATGATGATGATGATCCTTATAAGAAATTGTTGGTAGAGGTAAATAAACCCAATTTCACTACAAGCTCCAAGATTAAAATGTGCTCAGTCATAGTTATAAGTTATGCATGCTTAAGATTGTAACTGTATCCCAGTTGTTATGCTTGCTTTAAATGGTAAACATATCCCATATGCTTTAAATGATGACGATGATGAACTAGATGACAATGGCAGTGATGATGTTTTTTATGATGACGATGATGGAAATGATCATCATCATCATCATCGTCGGCATATTTGTCAGTGTCACCATGATTATCACAATAGTCATCATCATCGACATAATCATCATTCATGTCATCATCATCACCATTGTCCTTGACATCATCATGGTTATTGACATTTTCACTAGTTATTCATCATTACCTTTGGCATAAGAAATAACATCTACCCAAAATATGTGATTAGTGGAAAAGGGTCATGGAGGACACATACAATTTATGCATGACAAATAACAACTTATTTTTTAAGATGATCAACATCATAATTCTCATCGTATTCATCATCATTGTCATTGTTATCATCACCATCATCATCATTCATTTCATTGCCATCATAATCATTGTCAATGTCGTCATTGTCATTATCCTCATCATCATCATTGTCATCGTTCTCCTCATTATCAACAACATTATCATCATCATCGTAGCCATCCTCAATATCATAATCATTATCCTCTTTGTTATCTTCAACATCTAGGTGTAAAACCGAATGCAAAAGTGGATAAAAACATGAATGCAAAAAAGTATGAAAACATGGATGCAACAAAAGTAAGCACAAAAATGGGCGCATAATGGGGTGCACCAAAAATGAATGCAAAAGGTGATGCAAAAGTGGATGCAAAAAATGATGCAAATGTGGAAGCAAAACATGATGAAAAAAGTGGCGCAAAAGTGGATACAAAAAATGATGCAAATGTGGAAGCAAAACATGATGAAAAAAGTGGCGCAAAAGTGGATACAACCATGGATGTAAAATTGGATACAAAATTGGATGCAAAAGTGGATGCAACAAAACTAGATGCAAAAGTAGTTGTAACACCCAACGCAAAAATCAATGCAAAAGTGGATGCAAAAATGGATGCATAAAGGGATGCAATAACTGATGTAAAATTGGATACAAAAAAGATGCAAATGTGGATGCAAAAGTTGAAGCAAAAGTGGGTGTAAAAGTAGGCGCCAAAATGGGTGTGAATTGGGACGCAAAAAAAGTGGATGCAAGAGTGGATGCAATAGTAGATGCAAAAAAAGACGTAAACATGGATGCAAAATGGGATGCAAAAAGGGATGAAAATGTGGGTGCAAAAGTGGACGAAAAAGTGGATGCAAAAATGGCTGAAACAAAACGAGATGCAAAACTAGACTCAAAACAAGATGTAAACTTTGATGCAAAACTTGGCACATGAAGGGATACAAAAAATGAAGCAAAAGTGGATGCAAAAGTGGATGTAAAAATGGATGCAAAAGTGGATGAAAACAAGGGCGTAAAAGTTGAGGCAAACATGGACGTAAAAGAGGGAGCAACAAGAGTTAAATGTACAAACTAGGCGCAAAATTAGGTGCAAAACTAGGTTCAAAACCTGATGCAAAACCTGGCACATAACCAGGTGCAAAACCCGGTGCAAATTACACCGTAATTTGCGCCATATTTAGAAAAAGGACGCAAAAAACGTCTAAAATAGCACTAGCCCATGAAATTGCGCCATTTTGTCCAAAAAATGAAGAAAAATACACTGAAAGATGGTCTAGACGCAAAAAAGGATGCAAAAAGAGACGCTAAATCCAGTTTTTGTTGTAGTGTCAAGACCATTCACAGACCCTAAATTCCACATGGCGTATCTCTGAAAGTATAGTGTACCAACATCTGAAATTCTGACCAAATGTACCCAAAGATATCGGCTCCATCTCCTTAAACGTTTATGCTCTGAAACATACCAGAAAATATATTTTCTTGAGAATTCCAAGCTTACTTAAAACTAATTTCACAACTCTCCTCTTTTAGAATGATAATCAATCTTTGCTCATACACTTCTTCAAATACTACTACATTTTCACACATGTGCTTTCTCTCAATACTTTTTATGTTTATACTTTATCATAACCCTTCTTGAAGGTACATGATGTTCAATCAAAATGAAAAAACACCCATTAATTATAATTAATTCCCCCTTTTTAATTCACTTTTCCAAAAACCATGGAAAAATACCATGGGCTTCCAAATCCTTGGGTTTGAAGCCATCTTTTCATATTTTACTTTTTCACATGCACCCCTTTTTTAATATACTTGTAAACACACACACACACATTCCTCCTTGCTTGCAAATGCGTTAACATAACATTAATAATAACATTTTCAATGTAATGTCTTAATATGATATCAATAACAACATTAATCCTTTGACATCAATGACAATAATTCCAACAAATCATTTAGTATTTTATATACTGCAACACAAGAATTTCTCACACATATCATTACATGAAAGAAAATCATGGTCATATTCAATAAATTTGATGCATTTCATAACATTCATAATATGTGCTTCCATAAAGTTGTAAGGCATAATCCAAAAATTCATAATATGTGCTTCCATAAAGTTGTAAGGAATAATCCAAGCACAGTTTCCTTTGTCTTGGAGAATAAAAGATGAAGGTGAGTATTGACTATCTTAGTCTATTTTTATTTCTAACGGGTGAAGTCAATGATTTCCAAATTAGGTGTTGGCCATGTCAACATTTTAGAATTGTTCTTACATGTGTGATGATAATAAGATATGAAGGAACATATGGATTTCTAAGATCGATTAGTCAAATAGGACCGAGAGTTGACCGAAAATCGCCTAATCAACCGGTCTAACATGTAAACAAACATAAATAAAAGTTATGTATAATCATATGTCGGTTTTATACATGTCAACAAACATAAAGAAAAGTTATGTATAATCATATGTCGACTCACATGTATAAGATAGCAGTTTATGATTGCAAAATGTCCTGCTATTGAAAATATAACGATTTATGAGAACCATATATACTTTTTTATATTTATGTATGCTCTATTGATGTGTACCAATGGTAACTAATGATTATAATCCCCTAGATTGCCGCATTGGTTCCATTTCCATGAAATGAAATTGTGGTAGGAACTGACCTTAGAAGCATGCACACATAAATGTTGATATTAGAATAAGTGTATAAGTGGTGGTACAAGAAAATAAAAAAATACATCAACAACTATGCCATAAGAAACCATTTGACAATTGCATAAGCAGAAAATTTTTCACCAAAATCAATGAGAAATATTTGGAATCTATGCCTAAACTAATTTATGAATTCGTCGAGAAGACCATAGATGACACTAAGTGAAGAGGATACAAAACTATTGCACTATTTTAGCAACAGAGTATGAACTAACATGTATGAGTGGATCAAAAAAATTGTAGATGAATTAAGTGAAGAACGAGCACTTGATTAAATAAAGTCGGTGGACAACATGAAGAGAAGGTTTTACGATGACTTCCATGAAACGTTTTGTGCATGGTACTAGCAATTCTTCATCATTTTTTTATATAGAAAAGGGTTGGGAATATCATGGAAAATCGACCTCCGTTGAATAAGCTATATCCATCGAATGGGAAAATAATCAAGATGAGTGGGAGTACTTTATAAACAAATTATTTTACATCTACTCAACACCATATCTGACCTAGAGTAAGTTGAGATGGAAATGGGGGGTCAGCTTACCATGAGGTACCAATAGAAGAGGTATACTAGTCGTTCTTGGATACAAGGTGACCTAGGAGATAACGCAAGTTGGAAAACTGTTTAGTCAAAACGTCGGCTCATAAAACAAAGGTAGATATCTAGAAAATTGAAAGAGAAAAAGGAAGAAAAAGGAAAGAAGAATTGTGAGAAGCGGAAAACACATGTTTGTCAAAAACAAGATTAAGAAGAAAGGAAGGTACATGTCTAGCACTACTTGAGTTGATGTTTAGTCAACAAGGGAAGAAGAGGACATAGTCATGACTAACCCAACCTTGGATGAGGAACTATAGAGGATATTCCTAGGATGTGGAGCACTACATATAGGATACCTAGAGGATATAAGAGAAACTACCAAGGGAACTTTCACTCTATAAAATACCACCACAAACTCCTCATAGTGCCAAGGTATGAGATGCATTTTCTAATAACTTACATATTGAACCTAATCAAGAATCAGTATGGAATTGACTAGATGAAAAAAATATACTTATAAGAATGATTATGAGAGACTTGAGGAAGAAAATTGGGTTATGATAACTCCTAGAAAAGGTACACATATCGTCCTTGTCAAGTACTTATGCCTCTTGAAAGCACCTCCTTTCAAAATCTAACTAGTGAAGAAGAAGAAACACCACATTGAAAGGACACAAATAAATATATGCGACCTCTTGAAATTATTGAATATAATGAAGAAAAAAATCCAAACTTTATATCAAATTATATCAATTGTAGCAGCAAATGCAGTTAATCATACTACCCGAATACCTATTTACAAAGGGGATGAAGATCCCAAATGAAATTGGTTTCTATGTGAAAAATAGGAGATGCAACTAATGTTGTCGACGAAGCTAATAAAGTGGCACAATTTGCGGGATCTCTAAGGGACAAGCCATTACAAGGTTCTTGAACTATACATAAATCCATAATAGGACAAAAGATGAGATTAAAACTAATTTATTTGCAATTTTCAAAACTCAAGATAGCAAACATTTAGAAACTCATAAATTGAAAGAAATTAAGCAACAACCTAGAGAATCTATATGAGATTATGATAAATATTTAAATATATTCTCATCCAAATACCATATGAAATTGATGATCAATTAATAGTTCAATGATTCATTGGAGAATTACTACTTATAATCAAATCACCCCTAAGAATGAATGAGACTAAGACTTATGATAAAACTCTCAGGATATCCTAGTGTATTGATACAATTGAAGAATGGGTCAGTCGACCATGGACATAGGGATAGAAGAATGAATAGGTATGCTAGAAAATTCCATTAAACATATTATGATACAACAATCAGAGTTATGGTGTACAAATTTTCTACGCAAAGTCCATACCAATTGTAGGAAGTCTATTATTTAAAAATATAGATTAGGCCAACCAACGTAGAAATATTTTATGAAATTTGTGAATTTTCAGTTAACCATGTATTATTTCCCCCATAATTTGAAAAACAACAAAAAAAAAATAACAAAGTGTTTGTGAAGAAACATCCCATAACACATCTGAATGTCAATTAAATGCCAGAAATAAAATGATTGTACATCACACTCAAGAAATCAACTGGAATTAGAAAAATAATCGATACAATGATCAACGAGGATATCATGGATGAGGTAGTACAAAAACTGTGGGGGATTTAGGGGACGCATTGCAAATAGGGAGTCAATTTGGTGGTTGACCAATAAGATAACATTGCTTCATGTGCTACAAAACCAATCACTTTAGTCCTAAATTTCTCTTGAAATATAGAACTGACCTAAAATTATGTACAAAATGTGGTGTAGGTGATCACTCATTCAAATATTGTCCCACATGCTAGAAATAATTAAGAATAAAAAAAAATCTTGCTACAGAGATACTCAAAGTACATGGAAGTAAACTCTAAAAATTTGCAGGTAATCACAAGATCGGGTTCCATGTTAGGTAATGATAACAGCTAGGAAAACCATATTGTAAGAATCAGAAGGAATAAAGAGATGGATTATCCCAACCTGAGGAAGCCAACTGAGATTAACAAATAAGAATTAAAGTTATTCCAAGACATTATTCAAGGAAAGGAATTACATGATGAAACATGGGAACCTATGAATAAAACTGTTGTATTAAATAAGTTTATCAACCTAGTATATAAAGAATAGGTTGTTGTTTGACTAATTGAATTGTTAACTGTTTTACAATCTTACCACGAAATTGCAAGAATTTAAAAACTATAGAACAACTAAATCACAAAATGAAAAAATCAGAAGATTGGGACCCCTTGGTTGACTTAGATATTAGAGTATTATCAAGTTTGACAAGTTATATTCAACTTTGGATCACAAGTGAATGTACTGCTACGAGAAACATGGACAAATATGAGATGGCCAAATTTGGTAAGATCCTAAAACTACATCAAATTGGCATATCAAGGCCTAATAGAATCCATCAATGTACTAAAATATTCTTGAGCTAGTATTATGGAAATATCAACAATAGTTGATTATGAGGTCATCAAATTAGTTAATGGGATGGCCCCATACACAGCCTTAACCATGGGGAAGAAACAGTAAGGAAATAATATCACTAGATAAAGACAAAATAAAATTAAAAGAAGAAGGTAAAAGATTCAATACCCCTTAACCCTAGTGGTGGGAAACCTATACAGAACCACATGACAAAGACTCCAACATAATAAATTTCTACCAAGTTATTCAAATTGATCAAGACAAACTCAATCCTAATAGTGAAGGAGAATTTCATGTCAGGACACCTTTGTCAATTGACTAGACCTTAGACATGCACTATCTATACACTTGGAAAATAGAGAATTATGAGTCAAAAGCTCAAGATAGTTGGACGATACGAGCACTGACCACAATAAACTATTGTCATTGCTTTTACATATTTATGATCCCACAATTCCGTGAAAAAAAAGAGAGTTAAACTCCTAGCCTTATTCCATATGATATAAAATCAACATCTTTTTTACCTCTAAGATATAAAGAAAATCACTCACCATCAGTACATATTGATCAAGTAATGAAAAATGTTGGCGAACAAGGTCGTCTACAAATCTTGGTTCAAACTTGTACTCGACAAATAGTGTGATGTTAGGACAATCATAAAACACAACTATAGACATAGAAAGTTGCATTGACTTATTTATGGAAATATTCGAGAGAAAATTAATGGAAAAAGGGACAAATAAAAAATTTATACCCAATGTAGATCCAGTCACTCATATACACAAATTTAAGCAGGAGTGGTGAATAATAGGATACAAAGATGAAATAACATGGCCACATATGTTTCCAAATGGAAAATACCCTAGGTGACTTAGCAAATAAATGGTACAAATTCAAAGAAGCAAAATAAGAAACCCAGCATTGGGAAGTGATAAAAGTTAATTTTGTCAATAAATTCTCATTTATACCTCAAAGAGAGGAACTATAATATCCATTACAAGAAATACATAGGTTTGTTACAAAACCAGAGACCCAATAGAAATATGCATAAGAAATAGCTAAAACGATAACAACTTTGACTTCTAGTAAAATAATAACATAATACCAAGAATCAAAATCATGCGATTGTAAGAAGCATAAACATAGAAACAAAAAATCTTCCAAGAAAAATATTTAGATGGAAAAGAGACCACCTGATGGTATTAGAAGAAGTTAAAGTAGTCTGATTAGTAACAACTACATCCAACACAGAGGATAATAAAATTAGGGAATTCCCATAAGCATTTGCTAAATTCATATAAGGAGAATGAAATGTAGATGATTCAAAATCACTTGGATGGATAGATGAAAACATAAAAATACAGAAAGTTGATATTTCATACAACAATCAGCAAAAAATGGCCAAAATAGGAGATTATTGGTTAGATTAGCAGACAACTGAAATAACCAATCAACTTAAAGAATATCAAAATGTATTTGTTAAGGATTATAAATACTTAAAAGGATTAGTAGAGGGGGTGAGTGAAATAAAAGTTCTCCTTATACCAAATCCAAAACTAGTAAAGACTTTGGTTGCACAAACTAGCCCACAAATACAAAGAAATCATACATAATGGATTATAAATACTTAAAAGGATTAATAGACAGGCTGGGAGAAATAAAAATTGAACTTATACCAAATGAAAAACCAGTAAATAAATGTTCATACAAGCTAGCCTACAAATATAAATAAATCATAGAGAAAAATACTGTAAGTATATTAGTAACAAGTGTCATTTATCTAATCGACCTGTTGCAGCTGCAACTTTTCCCAAATTTCTGGAAATTTTGGACCCTCCTTTTTTTATTGTGTTTGCCCCACTCTGCTACATGTTTGGATTATTTGAGGCCAGTTTCTTGCTATTCGAGTTTTCGTTTGGGTCTGTGCATGTTTTGGACTATAAGGCTTAGCAGTTTTACGATGTTTATCGTTGAGTTTTAAGGTGGGATTATCATTTGTCATTTTCAGAGGTCAACCCGCATTTTATTATTAGAAAATAGACCTCACCTTTTGGGTTTTTTGGAAAGAGTTATGATTTTGATCGGAGGTCGCAAGCTGATTGAGTTCCATCGTTGTGGCCCCAGAATAGACTTATTGCCCGTCAGACTATTTTTCCTTTCACCGATATCCTGTTCTTTGTTTATCCGTTGTTGACTAGTCTGCGGATATTCTTGGCTTTAGGACTTCCACTGTTGTAGCTTCATAGCACACAAACTATCTGATGCCTCAGTAAGTCTCACCCCCAACGTTATTGCACTGGGTTTTGGTGTGTGTTCTGGAACCCCTAGACTGAAGAACCTCCACCATTGCGGCTGTGTAGTGCACTAACCATCTGATATCTAGTGTTCTAATTCGTCGATGGGGGTTTTTATATGCACGTTTATTAATTTTTTTCCCACCGGTTGTCATGGCCTCGTCACTATTTTCATAAATGACCAGTGCACCTGGTTTTTTTAGGTTGATGTTTTCATGAGAAAGCCCGCTCCCGTTTCCTTTTCTTTCAGTTTTCATTTTATTTGTATTATGGTTAATGTTTCTTAAGAGAGTCAAGATAAATGATGAGTTTTCGTTTGATCGCAGACAGATATAGGAGATTTTCTCAGATCCCTTTGAAGATCATTGCGGTGAAGAAGATGCAGCTGAAGGACAAAGCATGGTAAAGCATAAGGCAGCAGAGTTGTTGCTCGGGGAAAAGAAAATAATGAAGATCTAAAAAGGGACTAAGGAATGGTAGAACGTAATCATTAAAAAAGCAAAGGCCCAGTATGGGGCAATTCATCAGTTACCTAGCTTTTCCCATTTTTTATAAAAAAATTATCTGAAATGTACGTTTGGATGAATCATGAACATTCACAAAGTGACAAAACAGTGAGAGGGAACGATTGGGGAGCCCAAAGGTTTTCTCTTTGGTATAAGTATGGGAGAGTGAGATAGAAATAGGGATTTTTCCCGGAGAAACTTGTGAACTACTTGTTGTAAGAGGAACTACTTCGTTTTACAATAATAAAATTACAATTTTGCCTGTTGGAGAAAGTGCTGTGTGGAATGTTCAAATGTGATGAAATGAATAATGTTGAAGGGGAACTATTTCGTTTTCAATTGTG
>LPNX011163263.1:19932-65394 GCA_001517045.1 Pseudotsuga menziesii | reverse complement strand
GATTCCAAGAACAGCTATCTGTGATTTATCTTAACATATGAACAGTATTACATTACTCATGAATTAATAATCTTGCTCCCTAGGGACAGCTTAGTTAGTGTTGTTTTTCCATTTGTGTGTGATTTAGATGTGAGAGAGTCTAAGATGAGAGGTAAGAACCTCCGCATCACATTGTGACCACTCCTCGCATTCTTCATCAATCTGCATCTTAGATAGGCACTTTCATATCATACTTAAAGTCAAAATACAAAAATATACACGGTGGACCGGGCCGCAACCGGTGAAACCCTTTGTTTTTGTTACTTGACCTACAGTAGCCGGACCGCAAACTGGACAGATTCCCTACACCAAACAGTCACAGGCTAGTTGGGAACATTGACTGGGGGGAATCCCTTGCTATTGTTTCCTGCGAATTTCTAGGCCTCAACAATTTCTAGCTCTAAAAGGAGGGCCACCAGTGTATGGCTGGCCGGGGAAACCCATTTCCTCGAAATCACTCCACCAGTGATAGTTTTGAAAGCAAATTATTTCCTGATCCAAATACTGAAGAGAATAGAGAAAATTTGTTTTCTATGGACAACCAAGTAGTAAATGATCTAAGGAGACACACACGGGCCTATGTAAAGAGTATTGGAGGATTACCCATTATCCCTGATTTACCCCGAAGAGAATACAAGAAGAAAGATCGTCCCATTTTGGAAGATTCAATGTTGGTTGAAGATTTGGAAGAGTTAGTAGAAGTAGCTTTACAGGAAGTTGTTCAGCCTTTGAATCAAGTAGGCCCAAACACACCTTATTGTTCTCCTGTGTGGACTCCTATTCATTCACCTCCTCACTCTCCACCCAGACTCATGGCAGGTGTAAACGCAAACCAGCCGCCTAACCCACCAAATCCACCACCGGCTTGGAAATCCACATCACCCATGAACTTAACACCTCCGTTGCATGACTTACCTCAAGCTTTTGAGAAGATGCTGCCTAAGTTTGATCCAAATGAGAAAATGTTAGTAGATGACCATTTACAAAGTTTTTATTTGGCAATAGAAAGGTTGAGGGTTGGGGAACATGAGGATGTCGTTTGTAGACTTTTTTCGCATACCCTTAAAGGAGCAGCAACATCATGGTATTTTGGTTTGCCTGCAAACTCTATCCCAGACTGGGATACCTTTGAAAGGATTTTTAGAAGTAAATATGCAACCCAAAAAACTCATGCGACTCTCATGAAAGGTCTGTGTTCCTTAAAGAAAGAAAGAAAAGCGAAGGTGCATAGTTTTACCCAAAGATTTGCAACTTATCTTAAGAATTTTTCTGAAGCTGACAAACCCTCGGATAAAGTTCTGATTGAGTATTATACTTCAGCTCTAGGACCCGAGTTGGCTATGTTTTCCAAAATGAAAGCCAAACCTACACTAGCAGAGACTTATGAAGAAGCCGAAAGAGTGGAGGTTGAAAAGGAAAGCATCGAATACTATCCTGAGAAGTCGGGAGAAAAAATTGTTGCGAGGAAAGCTTTGTTATTTACTAAGCCTAAAGAGGAGCAATCACCAGATTTTGAAGGAATGGAAAAGATGATGCAGAAGCTCTCTAACAGAATAATAGACTTGGAAAAGGAAAAGGAAGCCCATAATTTTTATAAGCCTTATTACAAGAAAAGGGAAGATAACAATCAATCCCAACCCCCTCTGCACAGCCCTGCATCTATGAACTTAACGGAGGTAGGGATGGATAACTTTTGCACTTTTCACCAACAACCCCATTCTGAAAAGAATTGTCCTCAATGGATAAATTCAATGACGTTGGTTATGAATCAGTTGTTGGATTCCAAATTAACCGAATATAATGATGAAGAAGGGAAAGACAACAATAAATCAACAGAAAAACAGGAGGATGAGGCCATGGTTTTATGGGATTGTGTATCGTTGTTTGATGGCGAGGAAGAAAAGGATCTGAGACATGAAGATATCCTCAAAACAAATGTAACAACAAGAATCCATGGGTTGATTAAGGAAAATAGTCTTATGCTCCCAAAAATTAAGAGACTTCAAAAGAATGTTGAGAAATTTCAAAAAAACTCCTTAGCTAATAAAATTCCGGAATTTACCATCACCAGTCAAAATCCTAGACAGATCAACATGCCTACTAAGCCCAATGAAGAAAAGATAAATAATGTTAAACCGAATCTCACAGAACATAAGATGGATTATGACATTGTGGAGGATATCAAAAAGGTAAGTGCAAACATCTCATTATTTGAGATGTGCAATGTGCTGCAACAGAAAGAAAAGCTATTGAAAGCACTTGAAATATCAGAGGAGAAGCTTCCCACTGACAATCAGCCCCAAGAAGAAGAAATTGGTGAAGCAAGTGTGGGAGGTCAGCCTAAATGCAAGACTCCACCTTTTCTCCTTACTTTTGAAATTTTCAACCACAACGTGCATAACTGCCTAGTAGACTCGGGGGCATCAGTCAACGTTATGCCGCTATCGGTATGCAAAAAGATAAATGGGAAACCTAAACCATCTACCTGGAGGATCATTCCATTGGATAGAACGAATGTGAAGGTAATTGGGGAAATGGAGGATGTTCTCATTCGCTTATCTTCAAATGATAAGGTATGTCAATTCATTGACATTGTGGTGGCTGACATACCGGAAGCTTATGGACTTGTTTTGAGCAGAGATTGGTCGGCAAAGCTAAGTGGATATTTTGCCTCAGACTGGTCACATCTGTGGCTACCGTATAAAGGAATCCCAAACCAAATTAAAGTTTTGAGAGAGCCCCACATGAAACACAATGTTACTCGGTTCGAAGGTAAAAATGAACCAGTGAATTTTGTTTTTGGAAATTACTTTATTGAGCTAGAACCGGGAAACTATCAAGCGGAATAAGCCAGCAATACATCAGACACTCAGCCTTATCTCCTTTGGTTTTCACAGGCTGATGAAATTGATTGTAAGATAGTAGATTTAGTTGTAAATGTAGATGTTGATTCACACACAGTAGTCACTAGGTGATTTTAGGACTCTTTTCTTTGATGGGTCTAAAACTTTGGAAGGGTCAGGAGCTGGCTGTGTCCTGATTGATCCTAAAAAAAATAAACATTTTCTTTCATGTAGGTTAGAGTTTGAATGGACCAATAACACAGCCGAATATGAAGCACTAGTTCAGGGACTAAGAAAATCCATTGAATTAAAGGTCAAAAATCCGAAAGTGTATGGGGATTCTGAAATAATTGTAAAATAGATTCGAAATCAAATACATTGCATTTCCCCTCATTTAAAATCTTATCAAAGTGAAGTATGGGATTTGCTTAAATATTTTCATGCATTTAATATTGTATCGATTCCAAGACTTAAGAATGCAGCAGCTGACTTATTGGCCACCTCAGCTGCAAGGCTTGTGCCCTCTAATAACCGGTGTTCTATTGAATTACTTTTCAAGCCATCGGTTCCAGATATGATTACCAATATACGAGTTTTTGATGATGATCAGAAGATTCTAGAATTCTTGACAAATGACGAGCCCTTCAAAGGGGCAATTATTGATGATGAAGAACACCAAGCCGAGCTAAAATTCGACAATTTTATTACCAAAGGAGTCAGGACTTTAGAGCGAATGTTTGATCTAAACGAGAAATTCAAAAGGCCAGTGAATGTGAAGACTCATAGCTCGTATCTATAGTTCAAGTTGATTAATTTGGGGACTGAAATTGAGCCTAAATATGTGAATTTGGGAAAGTGTTGCTCTCCAAGTGAAAGGAATAAGTTCATCAGTCTGTTCAAACAATACAAATATTTTTTTGCCTGGACGTATGAAGATCTGAAGACATATGACACCAATATTATTCAGCATGTTATTCCCATCAGATCTAGAGCCAATCCTTATCAGCAGCCTTTAAGGAAAATGCATCCAAAATTAGAGCCTCTGATTCAGAATGAAGTAAAGAAGCTATTGGATGCTAAAATCATTTTCAAAATTAGACAATCGGAATGGGTTTCAAATCTGGTACCGATAAGAAAGAAATCTAGAGAAATTAGACTATGTGTGGATTTCAGAAAACTAAATCGCGCTTCAGATAAAGACAATTATCCTGTCCCACCCATGGAACAGATATTGTAAATAGTTTCGGGTTCTGAATTATTTTCTTTATTAGATGGATTCTCTGGCTACAATCAAGTGTTAGTGGTTGAAGAAGACAGACTGAAAACTACATTCAGAACCAGATGGGGGACTTTTGCTTACAGAAGGATGCCCTTTGGACTCATAATCACTGGAGCTACATTCTAGAGGGATATGGACATAGATATCCACGGTCTTATTGGCCGTAGTGCTGTAGTATACCTCAATGACATCACAATATTCTCAAATAAAAGGGAGGAACACCCATTCCATCTAAAACAGATTTTTGAACCCTACCGAAAATACGGTATCTTGTTAAACCCCAAGAAGTGCGTGTTTTCCGTTACCGAAGGTAAGTTACTGGGCTACGTGGTTTCTAAGAAGGGGATCTCCATAGACCCAGAGAGGATCAAAGCTATCAAACAGATTCCCTTACCCCATAATAAAAAGGTCATGCAATCATTTATGGGGACAATAAATTTTGTGCGAAGGTTTGTGCCAGATTTCGCTCAAATTGTTAGACCTTTGCAGCAAATGGTAAAGAAAAGTGTACAATTCAAGTGGGCTAATGTAGAAAAGAATGCATTTAGTAAAATAAAGACAGTTGTTGCACACACACCCTCCCTCAAAAGTCCAGATTTTAAGAAAGATTTTATTTTGTACACTTTCGCATCTGACGATTCAGTAGCAGCGGTGCTTACCCAGAAGGAAGATGGGGGATATGAGTTCCCCATATCATTTATGAGCACTGGTCTACAAGGGGTCGAATTGAATTATCCAGCTGTGGATAAACAAGCTTACGCAATATTCAAAGCGGTAAAACAATTCAGACCATATATACTTAAGAACCAGACAAAGGTAATAGTTCCACACCCAGCTGTGAGGTCTCTTTTCATACAAAAAGAGTTAGGAGAAAGAAGAGGCAACTGGGTAACAGCTCTACAGGAGTATGACCTCGAATTCAAGCCATCCTCTATATTTAAAGGGCATGGATTGTGCAAATTAATGACTGAAAGTAAAGACAATGAAGAAAATAACTGGGAAAATGAAGCTGAGTTACATTTGATGGATGTATGTCCTCTTTTCACAGCTCCGGACTCCTGGTATCGAGACCTTTTGCATTACCTTCAGGCGAGATTGTTACCAAAACATTGGAATTCTAAGCAAAGAAGAGCACTACGTCTTAAATCAGCCTCATATCAGGTTGTTGAAGGAATATTATTCGGGAAGAATTATGATGGAGTTCTTCTTAGATGCTTAGAGAAAGAAGATGCGAAGAAGGTCATGATAGACTTACATGATGGGCCTACTGGAGGACACTTCTTCGGGGATACAACAGCCCATCAAATTCTCAGAGCCAGATACTATTGGCCCACACTGTTCAAAGATGCACATGCCCATGTTAGAAAGTGCGACATCTGTCAAAGGTGTGGTGGAAGACAAGTTAAAGCAGCAGGACCATTAAAGCCTATGATGATAACAGAACCTTTCAAGCAGTGGGGGATGGATATCATTGGAGAGATAAAGCCAAATTCTTCCTTGCAACACAAGTATATTCTGACGACAACCAATTACTTCACTCGTTGGGTCGAAGCCATTCCGTTGCATAAAGTGAATGAAGATGTGGTCATGGACTTCTTGCAAGATCATATTATGACCAGGTTTGGAGTTCCAATTTCTCTAGTTTTCGATAATGCTACTTATTTTTCCTCTATTAGATTAACTGCATTTGCTCATGAAAAAGGAATTAAGCTGCATTACTTTGCAAATTATTATCCACAAGGAAATGGTTTGGTTGAATCTTCGAATAAGAATCTGATTAGAATCTTAAAAAATATTGTGATAGAAAACCAAAGAAGTTGGCATTCAGCATTACCAAATGCTCTTTGGGCTGATAGGGTCACCCCCAAGACTTCATTAGGTGTGTCCCCATATACCCTTGTCTATGCAAAAGAGGCCATTCTACCCCCCAATGTCATGCTACCCTCTTCCATAATAGCTCAAGAATCAATAGGATCAGATAATGAAGTTTTGCAGATGAGGATACACAATCTTTTGAAGGCAGAAGAATCTAGATCCAAATCCAAAGAACATTTTAAACAACAATAGGAGGTAGTGAAGAGGTGGTTCGATAAGCACAAAGCTGGGACAAAATAATTTGAAGTAGTTGATTTGGTTCTTAAGTGGGATCACCCTCATGATGAGAAAGGGAAACACATGAAGTTTCAACAGTTATGGGTAGGCCCTTTCCAGATTGCGGCAAAACTTGGCCCCTCAACCTATAAGTTGCAGGATTTACAGGGATGGGAGGAGAACTTACCAGTAAATGGTTTAGTTCTTAAACCTTATTTTTCTTGATTTTGTTTTATTTCGTTCCATTTTGTACATAAATAATTGACTTGTTTTGCCACTTTGATTTGTTCTTTTCCTGTTTGTTTAGTGTAGTTTTCTTTTGATTCCAATAAAGGAAGCAAACTTTTGGTTGCATTGAGAACATCAGAACCCTTGATAAATGGAGATTCTCTAGGCATTAGGCTGTGTCTTATTGTTTGAATTTGATGGAATTTCTTCTAGTAAGTAGTTTCCTAAGTGTCTATGAACACATTGAGGTCCAGCGTAATCCCTGAAATAACTCAGAATCGAAAGGTCTAGAATACTATTGCGAGGCTCCATCCATTTCACATCTAAAACGTCCTAGGGGGTGACAGCAAAAGACCCATGGAAAGGGGAGCAGGGTAAATAGTATGTTATATCTAAATGATCCCATTCCAGGATTTGAAAGCGAAAAGGCTAATAAGAGTCAAAACTCCTAAGAAAGCAATAGTCATCAAAACAAAGTACCGAATTATATGAGTACAGATTGCCAAAAGTTCTTCTCCGTCCGTGAGCTGAAAATTGCATCTCTCACACAAAATGACACTATGGATAGAAGAGCCTGAATAAAATTCAGAAGAAAAGGAACCAGGAGGACTCAAAAGGACATAAAGTCCACAAATGAAAAATGCCAAGTGGCATGGGAATGGGGAGCAAACGAATATTTCTGTTTACCATGCATTACAATCCTGTGGCATCTAAGCTGGAAGCTACCCAAAGACAAAGTTAAAATGAAATCCACCTGCTTAAGCCTCAAAAGAGTTATCCTGACCTTGAGATTTTGGGTTTCCATTCCCTAAAAATTGGACTATCATCAATGATTACAGGTTCATATATGTGACATTATGGAATCCAAACATCTAGAAGAATTCAGCATGTTGGTTTCACTGCTAAACAGTCTATTGCTTAAGGAGGAGTTTATTCAGAGATCTGGATTCACCAGTGAGCTGCCAATTGTTGCATCTGCAACTTTTCCCAAATTTATGGAAATTTTGGACCCTCCTTTTTTTATTGTGTTTGCCCCACTCTGCTACATGTTTGGATTATTTGAGGCCAGTTTCTTGCTATTCGATTTTTCGTTTGGGTCTGTGCATTTTTTTGGACTATAAGGCTTAGCAGTTTTACGATGTTTATCGTTGAGTTTTAAGGTGGGATTGTCATTTTCCGTTTTCGGAGGTCAGCCCACATTTTATTATTGGAAAATAGACCTCACCTTTTGGGTTTTTCAAAAAGATTTATGATTTTGATCGGAGGCCGCAAGCTGATTGAGTTTCGTCGTTTCGGCCCCCGAATAGACTAATTGTTCATTTGACTGTTTGTCCTTTTGTCGATATCCTGTTCTTTGTTTCTCCATTGTTGACTAGTCTACGGATCTTATTGGCTGTAGGATTTCCACCGTTGTGGCTTTATAGCGCACTAACTATCTGATGCCTTAGTAAGTCTCACCCCCGACATTATCGCGCTGGGTTTTGGTGGGTGTTCCGGAACCCCTAGACTGAAGAACCTCCACCGCTGCGGATGTGTAGCACACTAACCATCTGATATCTAGTGTTCCGATTCGCTGATGGGGGTTTTTATATGCACGTTTCTTAATCGTTTTCCCGCTGGTTGTCATGAGCTCATCACTATTTTCATAGATGACCGGTGCACCTGGTTTTTGTAGGTTGATGTTTTCACGAGAAAGCCCGCTCTAGTTTCCTTTTCTTTCATTTTTCATTTTATTTGTATTATGGTTAATGTTTATTAAGATAGTCGGGATAAATGATGAGTTTTCGTTTTATCACAGACATACATAGGATATTTTCTCGGATCCCTTTGAATATTATTGCGGTGAAGAAGATGCAGCTGAAGGACAAAGCATGGTAAAGCATAAGGCAGCAGAGTTGTTGCTCGGGGAAAAGAAAATAATGAATATCTGAAAAGGGACTGAGGAATGGTAAAACGTAATCATTAAAAAAGAGAAGGCCCAGTATGGGGCAATTCATCAGTTACCTAGCTTTTCCCATTTTTTAGAAAATCTTTATCTGGAATGTACGTTTGGATGAATCATGAACATTCAAAGTGACAAAACAGTGAGAGGGAACGGTTGGGGAGCCCAAAGGTTTTCCCTTTGGTATAAGTATGGGAGAGTGAGACAGAAATGGGGCTTTTTCCCGGAGAAACTTGTGAACTACTTGTTGTAAGAGGAACTACTTCGTTTTGCAATAATAAAATTACAATTTTTCCTGTTGGAGAAAGTGTTGTGTGGAATGTTCAAATGTGATGAAATGGATAATGTTAAAGGGGAACTATTTCGTTTTCAGCTGTGTTTCATTAACTGTGAGAGCGTTCTAACTTTCTGAACCTATGTTCTTATTTGAATGTTCTTTGGTTTATTCTGTGATAATTTCCACTATGAGTAATGAATGTTTTAACAGATAACGAGATATCTTGTTGTGCATATCTTTATTCATGTTTATGTGTTTTGATTCCAAGAACAGCTATCTGTGATTTATCTTAACATATGAACAATATTACATTACTCATGAATTATTAATCTTTCTCCCTAGGGACAGCTTAGTTAGTGTTGTTTTTCCAGTTGTGTGTGATTTAGATGTGAGAGAGTCTAAGACGAGAGGTAAGAACCTGCGCATCACATTGTGACCACTCCTCGCATTCTTCATCAATCTGCATCTTATATAGGCACTTGCATATCATACTTAAAGTCAAAATACAAAATATACATGGTGGACCGGGACGCAACCGGTAATACCCTTTGTTTTTGTTACTTGACCTATGGTAGCCAGACCGCAAACCAGATGGATTCCCTACATCAAACAGTCACAGGTTAGTTGGGAACGTTGACTGGGGAGAATCCCTTGCTATTGTTGCCTGTGAATTTCCAGGCCTCAACGCGACCAATCAAAATGTTCTATCCATATGGTCATAAATACTAAGAAGAATGATCTAAAAATACTGTGAATCTATGTCAAGTTTAGAGGATTAAATAAATTTTCCCTTACAAACCCATTTCCCACTTAGTTTGCAAATGAAATCATAAATGAATTAACTAGACATGAATTATTCTTTTGTGTATTCCTTTTCAAGCTATAATTAGGTTTCCATTTCCAAGGAAGATCAACTGAAGACAACATTTATTACATAATTCACAACATTTTAATATAGAGTTATTCCTTTTGGGTTGAAGAATGTACTTGTTGTGATTTCCATAAATGTAGTCAAATATTCCCAGGAATATATGTACAAAAATATGGTAGTATACTTTAATGATTGGAAAATTTACATTCTCAGTTTGAAACATCACATCTAGTGTCTCCAACTAATGTTTGAATGTTGTTGATGATTCAATTAGCATGAACATAAAGAAATGCATATTTTCAACACCCATAAGGGTACTATTGGGACATATTGTATGTAGAGATGGCATAAAAGTTGACACAACAAAAATAAAAGTGATACTTGACATGAAGCCTATTGTTAATCATAAGAAGATGTGAGTATTTTTGGGCCAAATGGGGTACTGTAGAAAGTTCATAAGATATTACTCAGATATAACCTACCCAATCGAATAAATTTTAAAGTTAGATAAAAAAAATTCAAATGGACAAGAGAATGTAACGATTTGATCGAACTATAAAAAAGAAAATTAGTCAAAGTACTAATTTTTTGATTCCTTGACTAGACAACATAATCCATGTTCATATTGATCCATAAGTTATAGTAGTTGTGGTGGTCCTAGGACAACCAGGAGAACAGAAATTGATCCCCTAGTTTTGTATGCCAGTCATAAATCGAATAAGGCTAAAAGAAATTAATTGACAACATAAATAGAATCCTTAGGAATGATCTATTGTTTGCAGAAATATCGACACTACCTCTTAGAAAACTATGGTAAGGAATTAATTCCTAATGACTGGGGTTGAGGTCACCAACATACTATAACTTCAAACAGAGACCAAAGTATGTGCAAACATGAAATAAAACATAACATGTGCAATATAAACAAGGATTTAAAATGTGATATCAAGTACCTTTCCAAACAAAGGCTGATCCTAGCTTTCAACACTTCAATCTTTACTCCCAAACCCTTGCTCCAGAACTTGCAACACAATCATCACCCTCCTCAAATGATTTTGACTATAAATAAATTAACAATTATTGAAAAGAGATATATACTAGGAACAATATCACTTTTGCAAAATTGCATTCGTTCATAATAAAATGGACAAGTCATTTAGTGAAGAAAAATATATCTTTATTTATTTAAATAAATGTAGCAATTACATATTATCCCTTGATACTTCTTAGTCACCTTCTTGAACCTATGATCTAGGCTCCTTTTCTCCTCACTCCTACCAAAATGTATCCATCATAACCTTACCATGAGTGTGTCTTGCCTTTCGTCATAGTATCTCCCTTGTATTTATGACAAGGATGAAAGGGGTGGTTTCAAGGAAGGAGTAGTTAGGACAAGTAGGGAGGTTATGGGACCGACCCAACTTACATTAATTTAATTTCTTTTTTTCATAATTTTTGGAGGGACATGCTAGTGGAAGGAAAGCAAATAGCGTGTGAAACACTAGTTTCCCTAATGCAACATGAGTGTGCAACTTTTTGAGAAAAATGCTAGTGGTCAATACGTTCACCAGCATGTGACACACAACTTTTCATATATGCACTAACATTGGTATTCCTAATCCAAATACATAAAAAGATATAGATTGGAGAAATGAAGGAGTGGTCTAGGCCATGAGAATCAATAATAAATATAGGTTGTTCCATCCATAATGTCCTTTTGTGTGAACAAAAGCTCTGCATCATCACTCAGACGAAAAAATGTATTTTTGATGGATGACACAAACCCATTTATATTTTATATCGATCATTAAAAACTCAGGTACCTAGTGAAGAAAACCATACATAAAGGAAAAATTTGTCAATGGTTACTATTACTATAAGAGTTTGAAATAGAAGTCGTCATCTTCCTATGGAAAATTAATGTAGGGCCACATCACCTATCAAATCTAGGGATATGATAAGACCCAACGGAAATTGAATATTATATTCCTGATGTGAACCTTTTTATGATAAAAGAGGATCTATTTGAACTAGCTAATATAGAAGGATTTCTTGAAGAAGGAACAACCCAACCAATATTCTAGATAAGGAAAGAAATATACTGGCAATGAAGGTTTCCCATTTCACAATAATATATGGATAGTTGTACAAGATCACTTGATGGTATCCTTAAAATATGCTTACTTAAACATGAAAGGAAAGACATTATTAATCAAGCAAATGAACGAACTGCTAAAGGCCACTACATGTTACACACTACAACAAAGAATTTTTTGTAGGCTGGTCTTTGGTGTCCCAACCTACATAAATATTGTCAAATGACAATTATTCGATGTGATAAATTCCAATAACTTGGTCAACCACTTAAACGTGATGAAATACCATTAGTATCATTTAATCCCAATATTCCTTTTCGGGTATGAGCAATTGAATTTATAGGATCATTCCCCAAGCAAGGAATAATGACAAGGGAAATATATATTATAACAATAGTTGAGTACTTAACTATATGGTTGAAAGTTGAACCAGTCAATTCATGTACAAAATAAGTCACCACAAAATGTATCTATGAAAACATAATCACAAGGTTTGGGTGTCCTTCATTATTGATAAACAAAATGGGAATGCACTTCATAAAAAAACTATAGAAGTCTTACTAAGGGAATTTATTATTAATCACAATAAAATCAATACATATCACCCTCAGTTGAATGGATAAATTGAATATTTTAATAAGACAATAATGAAGTGGATGAAAAAAAATTGTGATAGAAACCTATACAATTGGGATGATAAGGTGCCCACTGTATGATGGGCATATATAACAACAAGAGGTTGATGGGTAAAATGTTGTTCATACTAGTATATGGTTAAGAAGTTGGCATTCCCTTGCAATTTCAACAACAAACTGACCACATTTCCAAACTACTTCAACTTGGAACACTAAGAAAAAGAGAGATGACCAAATATTCCAATTACATAAATTGGAAGAGGAATATAGATTCCCCTGGACCATTAAGAGATAAAAAAAAAATAACAAAAAGTATGGCCTGATAGGAACTTAAAAAACAAGGATATATCATAGGATATTTGGTACTACTATATGCTAGCAGAATAAAATGTAAACGAAGAAATCTAGATACATGGTTGGGACCTTATATGGTCAAATCAATAAAACTAACCAGGTCAGTACAACTGAGAACATTACAAGGTCCACTACTTGCTAAAGTAATAAACAATGCTCAACTAAAATGATATCATTTATAAAATGAAAAAAAATGTGCATATATTGTAAAAACGAAGTAATGCTATATATAAGTAGGAGAAAAGTTTGAAAATCAAGGAACAAAAGTAGTTCAAACAACAAAGTAGACAAAGACAATGAATGCAAGACAATGAATGCTTGACATAATGACCATCAATAATAATGGAATAAACAATCGATAAAAAAATGTAAAAGAAGAAAATTAGATGAAATCTTCGTAAAATATCAACAAAGAAACAAATGAGTCGATAAAAAGGTGGAAAAATCATGCATAAATCAATTAATAATATCTAGCTAATATCATTATTACTATTTGTATTGGCATTTAAAACTCGCCCATGATCAAATCCACGTCGATTTGGATAGTGTAATTGGCACAAATGGAATCATTTCCAAATCCAAATATCCACACAAGCAAATTATGACTAGATTTTTAGTTCGCATTAACCAAATCGATCAAGATTTTGAGACCATTATTCATTCCATAACCCACAATAAATAGAGAAAATCAACCACACTGAAACACAATTCAAATGTTTATAATTGTGAAGGAAGCGAGCAATAGAACAAACAATAGAGCAGAGAGGAGAAGAAAATCATACACGTT
Organism: Pseudotsuga menziesii; assembly: GCA_001517045.1. Lineage (NCBI taxonomy): Eukaryota > Viridiplantae > Streptophyta > Pinopsida > Pinales > Pinaceae > Pseudotsuga > Pseudotsuga menziesii. Next base: position 51,952 of record LPNX011163263.1, on the reverse strand, counting down.
AACAAATATAGAGAGAACAATGCCACTGAAAATGAAGGGTGAAGCACATGTATTAGAGTAGCAAAAGGAAGAAAAATATAAACATGTAGAGGATACAATATTTTAGTCCCACTTGAAACAAAGAATTCACAAAGTAAAACACACTATGTCATAGGAGAATAACTAGGAAAAGCATTGGAAGGTGTGCAAACACTTGGCCGTGATAAATGGAAGAAGCAGTGCAGAAAGTAAAACATTGTAGAGATTGGTGATTAGGATTTACTTTGGTGCACAATTGATGACAAGATTTGATGGACTTAAAGAGAAAGAAACTAGATTTCTAGCTAGAAAATACCTCCAGGGAAAGCTATGACAAATCAGTGGAGATAAATGTAGCTATGATATGAAGAGTAAGTGGGATACCAATAATCGGTGATCCATTTCTAGTAGTAATTCAATCGTTGGCACTGATAGAAGATTGCACAAGAATATCACAAGCAAATAACTCAAAAGGTTTGATAATCAACATGGTAAAAGACCCAAAGATAAATTGGGAATATATTATATCTTCCATTTGTCTATCAAGCATGGGTCGAGCATCAAACATCAAAATCACTATGTTAGAGGCCACTAAACAAATTTCTTAGCGAGAAAAATTCTTTAATTGGGTTGATTATGTAGTTAATGAGCTATGAGAAGTGTCAAGAATCGGTAAGGAAACGAGATTCCCATCCCTGCTAATATGGATAGCAATGACAAGGATTTTACCAATGAGAGAAGTAGTATTCATATCGATGGTCAATCTAATGATGATATCCCTGCAATTTTTTTTCAATAAGCGATCAAGTCTAATATCGGACCTCACCCTAAAATAAATATTTTCCCAGTAGTTTGAATTTATGAATACATCATTTCAACAATGGAGAATGCCATAGAACAAAGAAGGAATTTTCCATTGATATAACACATACAACTCGACTTAGAATGTACAATATTGTGGTATGTGCTTGGAGCAAGCGAAGAGCCTGAGGAGATAGAGTACTACCCCTCGACATATCATATTTGTATGGGTTTGTCAAGGCAATCCAATACAACATATAGAGTCCATGCTTCAACTAGAGGTGATGTGGAATAGATAATAACTCCATTGTAAGATGAGAAATGGAGGAAAGGTAGGTGGAGATGTACATAACAACATTGCAAGTGATTGATAGTTGACCACATTGGCTCTCATATAATAAAAAAATGCTATACAGAAAACATAGGCTACATAGTCATTGGTGTCTACAAACATTATTGGAGAGACTGAAGTCAAACCTCCAATAGTTCTACCTATTTTGGGACTTGTCAATTGTGAGTAGCCAACATTAAAGAAATATGTGGAGAAGGTATATGCCAAATTATTTTCAATGAAAGAAAGTGCCAAAGGCACAAAGAAACAAGAGAAAAAAGGTAAATTAATAATTGAGTCAAGTATTGGCCTTAACTATTCACAAGCAATAGACAACGTAAAATAAATCATAATGAATGCAATAAAAATAAATTAAGTATTGAATAACAATTCCAGACAGTTATAAAGATAAGAAGCACACAAGAGGAGCATAAGAAAAAAATATAAGAAAACAACCAAATATACTAACTCGACCATGAACAAAAGCCAATTTGACGATCAACAAAATAAACAATACATAGCAGGTCTACCTAAGCCAAGATTCATACCCTCTATATCCCACATCAATCACTCAAGAATCATGATCGGTTCCCACTATTGGAGCAGGTTCTTTGGACTAGTTTCGAGAACTATGCACAACAAGTGGGCCGTGTGATGGGAATGCAAGGACCAACACATGAAAAAGGTGGAAGATAGTTATAAGTAGTTAGGCATGTATTGCCCACTTGTTATGGGCTATGACCCATTTTTAAATGTATAAATATGTAAAGGGTATTGGTGAAAATAAGTTCTAGGTAGCTAGAGTTTTTCATGCTTAAGGGAATATTGTAATGTCTTGGGAATTTTGGGATTGAGACTGATATCTGATGCACAGTGTGCAGTGTGCATATTTTCTATTGTAGATGAGAATAAAGAAGAATTGATGTGTTGAATTTCCAATGAATATGTTATGTTTATTATGCATATTTGATGCTATGTCTTATGATGCTTCTTCAAATGTGATGTTTACTTCGATGATTTTTTTCTTTGTTTATGTGTGAATGTTGTGATGAATAAGTAGAGTGATTTTGTTATCATCAATTATGATTTTTTCTACACACACTCTTGAGTGTGTAGAATGTTTAAGAGATTTGCCTCATATCCCTCCATCACTTTGGAAACTTGGTTCTTGCAATCCTAATAGATGCCTCGAGTGAGACTTAATATGCTTGCAAGTAATTTCGAAAGGTTCCATATCTAATGGTTTTGTTGGTGAAGTATTGTTACAACCTAGGTCTTCCCACTGTGTTCCAACAAATGGTTTTGTTTCCAGGGTCGGGATTAGAGAATGAATGGAATCTAGAGGATAACTAATGGTTCTATGGAGGATGACTAAGGAATATATATACTAGTGGCTAGTAGCAAGGGAGTACGATTTTTCCATAAATTCGAACAAGAATCCACATCTCATTGCACAAAAGTGGTTATAAAGGTATGTATTTATAGATATTCATGCAATTTTCTTTGGAGAATTTGCAAAAATATTGGCTAAGTGACTATTGAGTTTATCTGAAAAGAACCCAATAATTCGCACTATTGTATCGAGAAATTGGACCTTTGAATTGATTCGAAAAGTTAATATTCTAAGTAATCATATCTCGCATGCATTTGATTTTTTGTTGGATAGTTTGTCGAGGGGTTATGTTAGGGGCCTTTGGGAAGATAAGGGGGTTAGGGAATGACTAGGGATGATCTAAGATTATGGGAGGAATGCATGAGAGAATGAATAAGGGATGGAGGATGATATTTCCAATAAATGAAGAAGGTTTTACAGTAGTCAAGATCAAAGTGTTCCGCCATGGAAATAGATTCCAACAGAGCATGAAGAGGACTATGATAACATAGAGGGGAAAGACAGGTAGTTTGAAGAAATACACACTAGAAGCATTACAGATCAAAGTATTATCATGCATAGAAATAAAGCAACAGGATCCTCAGCTCATTCCAATATGAGAAGAACCATTGCATCCTAGCAGCAGTACTCAAGTTGTTCCCTATGTTGAACCCACAAACCCGTGCACGTCTCTGAGATATGAGGAAACAACATGAGAAACTTTTTTATGAACCATTTTAGTTAGTAATAACAGTAAAGGTAGTTAGAGTAATGCATGTAGTGAAACTTCTCATACTTAGACAGGATTACGAAGGTAGAATATTCCATAGTATACAATGGTGGATCCCACTTTGAGGATGCATCTATTCCATGGAGCGGGAACAAAAGATCTAGAGAAAAACTTGTTTGTATGTGAAGAAATATGCACTATGAAGAAGGCATGTGATGATTATACTAAAATTGTGCAGTTAGAAACAACATTCAAAGACCACACATTACTCTAGTTTATGAAATATCAGTCTGTTGCGCCTACAGGACAATCTAGAACATTAGACAACATCAAAGAAATTCAAGAAACCAAAATTTGTCACAATGCATTAAAGAGCTTAAGGAGATCAAACAATTACAAAATGATTTAGTATTGAAATTTGACCAAAGGTTCAAAATACTGATGGGCCAATTAACCTTCCAAATTCCTGACAAATAACATGAAGAATGGTTCATTGTATGACTAATACCATACCTACAATGTGCAATGACGAAGAAGAATATTACGCCGCAGCCAGACACCTTAGATATTTCTATGAAATTGGAAGCATCCCCTGTAGGAGAAAGTAGCGTAGGTATGGATCGGGTTCAGTCATATCTAGTGGAACTGATGATTCAATTGCAAGATATTTCTAAAGTAAAGGAAAAGTGCAAAGAAGTATGGTTTGTCACATGCAAAATGGAAGGTCACCACAAAAAAGACTGCTAAGAATTTAAATATTATTTGGCTACAAGAATTCCAAATCCCTTCCCTGCAAGAGGAGGGGTATGGTGTGAGATATGAAGAACCAAAGGGATTTATCCCCCCACTACTTTCTCGTTCCTACAAAAGTACTAGAGCACTGCCACAATTTTTTCTTGTAATTTTTGCAAGTATGTGGGACATAATGAAAAATATCGTTATGCACTCGATCTCAGAAGGGAATGCACTTCATATGCATACATAGTCCAAAGGGAAGACAAATTGAAAGGAGGGTACCAGAAAATAATCCTCAAGCAAGAAGAGGAGGAATCAGAGGTCACAGAAGAGGAAGATTCAATAAAGGTATAGGACTAATTATATGCCTCAACTACAACCAACCTAGGGACTTTGTGTGATATTTTCCAAATACTTGTTCGACATGCACATATTGTATACAATTGTATCATGCAATAAAATATTGTATACAGCTGATTGAGAAGTGGCGGGATAAAATAATTCAGAAACAAAACCAGAATGTGTAGATATTATTAGAAAAAGAGTGTGATGATCAACCAAGAATAGCAGTTGGTACATGCAGAGGATAAAGAACAAGGGTCGACATGATAGAACAAGGAAATAGAAGTGAACAATGGGCCAAGAGAGAAGAAGGAACACCTCCAATGTTTGACCCAGGGAGGGATAAGGGTGCATATAAGAAAACAAGGAAGGAGCTGCTAGAAATAGAGTAAAAAACATTGACTTCACAATAGAGGTATGAACAATTACTTATATACGATATTCCTGCAATCTATGACTAATCCATTGAAGAAAGGTCGCTTACGCAGATAGGTACGTTGAAATTATTTTTAAAGACTTGTATAGAATTTATAAAGGATGAAAATGCATTAAAAATACTATGTAGAATGATAGACCACTATGCACAAGATCAAAAAGCAATGATAATACAACACGTAGTTAATAAGGTGTAACACAAGAGAAGGACAAATAGAGAATTCTAGTTGAGTGCACATATAGGATAATATGACATGGATTACATCATATTGTATAGATTATTTGATTTCAATGTTCTCCCAAGCAAAACATGGGAAATGATGGGAAAATCGAGGTTGACCTGGTCAACCATCAAGTTGAAACTAACAAATCAGCGCATGATTGTTCCAATTGGAAGACTAACAAGACTAAGTGTTGACATCGATGGAGTGTGCAACATAGTATAATCTGAGGTAATTGAGTTGGTGGATAATAGTCATCCTTATCCAACATTGTTTGGACTTGAATGGGATTTTACAAACCAGGTTGTAATTAATATAAAAAAGAGGCATCTAATTTTTGAAGTAAATAACCAAAGAGTTAAGGAATGAAGACTTGGATAATCTCTATAATATGACCGTGTGGGTCGATGATTATGTTAATCCTACTATTGAAGGTGTCCTTAGATAGCATAGTATCAGTTCTTACATGTTAAATTCAAAATAATATTTATAAGAGTAGCAATAATGTATGCATGCAATATCTACATCTCAAAGATTATTCCAAATCTAAAAGGGACTTCATGTTTTTGTTATATTTTTTTTTCTTGGTATTGCAGGAAAGAGGCTACACCAGTACGCTTCATATGCTACATTAGTAAAGTATATGGTGTACTCTTCTTCTTCTACATTAGTAGAGTCTATCTAGGAATTTTTTGTCAAAATATGGACTCTATCCCTTTTCCAAGTTCTTTCATTCCCATCTTTTGGAAAAATATCCCTTCTCTAGATGAGATATAATGAATAAATATTTTACAGGGATTTAATCCAAAAACATAAAATGCTCTAATTAGTCCACAACCTTCAACTAATTCATCTTTATTTTGTGGGCATTTCTTATGTGTATCAAAAGAAAGAGATCATTTAAATATAAATGTGAACAAAGCTTACCATTTTTAATAGGCTTGTAAGTAAATTAATATATGACAATAGATAGCTCGATGACACAACATTCCATGCCACAAGTTCTTGTCCTAATTTTTACACTAAGAATTATTGCATGGAAATATCTCCAACCTTGGAGTCTCCTTATGTCTCGTATTTGAACCCACCCACCCCTCCCTCTGCCTTTAAATGTCATGCATTTATTCTCATGAATATATTATGCTTGTTGGTAATGTTATATTCTTTGCATGTGGATCGATTGGAAAATCTGATAATCAACTCGTTCAAGTCGATTAGATTTGAAAGTGACAGATGGCGGAATTCTAGTTGGCTAACCAACCAAGATAAGTTTTTTGGTCGAAGGGAAATGACTTAGTCGACGGGAAGTCGAAGGAATGACCTGAAGATCAACAAGGGAAATCAGCCAAAGTTGACCCAATTAAGTTAACTTTAATAAAATAATCGAAAGTGGTTAGGAAGTTATGGATTGTCATTAATGAGAAGTTGGTTGTATTGAATATATAAATAAGATGTAATGGATATGAAGTATGATGGTGGTGTGATTTAATGAAGTGTGATTTGTGGTATAGAAATTCATAGTTGTAAACACCTATTTTTGGTTGTTTGATTAATATATGAGTTTTAGACTCGCCGATTTGTCTCCAAGAGAGAGGATTTCAAGGTAATTTATGTGTTGTGTGTTAATGTGTCCAGTGTCATTATTCATTTATGTGTTTAACTATTGGGGCTCGACCCTCAAGGTCCTCTATTTTGGAAACTCCGCGGTTTTGGTGCGAAGCTTGTAAGCGGAGTTGCGGCACAAAATAGTCTTAGGGGTGTCGGGGTTGGGTCGAAGCCCCTCTTTTTGTAAATAACCCATGGTTTAAACTCATGGTTTTTAAGCCCATGGTTTAACCTTATGGTATTGTAATAGTGCGCTGGTATAAATAGGCACTTATGTAAAGGAGTAAGGTTAGGCCTTTTGAGACTTTAAGGTATGATGAATTGATGCGAAGGAAGAAAGACCTGTTTTAGGGTTTAAGGATAAGTCCTAGCTGAGTGCGTGGACGACATTTGCAGCTGAGTGCGCAGAGGGTTTTGTAAGAAAGGTGCTACAGCTGAGTGTGCATCTTAGGGTTGCTGAGAAGATCTACAGCTGATTGCACAGATCAGAACTGTGTGTTTGTAAAGAGTTGAATATAAGCACAGTTCTATGGACGTAGCCCCTACACTAGGGGTGAACCATGTATATCTTGTGTTGTGGTGGTTCTTGATGTTTCGCTTCTATTTTATGCATTTGATAAGTATATAAGTGATAAGATAAGATAACTGTTAGATAATAACTTCGCTATGAATTCCTAGTTAAGGGTTAAGCAAGTAATTGTATGTTTATCTAAACTGCGAAGCTAATTAAGTAACTGTAGAAGATCTATACTGCATACGTATTCTTTGTTAAGGCTAAAGGTACAATAATATCCCTCTTCTGCTTGCAGAAACCTGATTCTGCGGTGCCCCATAGCTATTTTGGGTGAGACTACAACTTGTTCGCAGGTTGTTGCCAAAAGGGCCAACACTGTGGGTCTTTTGTTGGTGCGAAGATAAAAGGTATAAAACCAGGGTCTGCCCATAGCCCAACAAATTGGTTTCGTTGTCGGTTGAACAATATCTGCTCAAGAGGGATTTATGTCGTACCTAGAGGGATATGTTTTGGAGGCCCTCAGTAAAAGAAATCGGTGATTGGATCGAAGAGACCTATCTGAAATTTGCTGAACAAGAAAATAAGGATCCTCGTCGTAGCTCAAATGACTTCTTGCAAAGGTATTTTTTTGCTGATATTTATGAAATTTTCTTTGGTAGTATCCACATAGAATTGCACCAGTGGTTATCCAGGTTGGCAGAAAGAAAGACAAACTTCAAAGAAGATCAGTTTCCTGCCTGGACCCCGGAAAGAATTAAGATATTGAAAATGATGAACAATGCGATATCAAGAGCTATTGATTTATGGACAACGTGAACCCTTGAAGCATTTGTGATGGAGTTCTCCATAGACACACATACTTCTTTCAGCGAAGCAGAAAGACAGTTCTTCAAAGGACCAAGGGGTAAGTACTTGAATTCATTCAGTTTGAGAATTAAAATGCTTTTGGCTGAAAAAGGCATATTGCTTATTGAATCAGATTGCTAGATTTGTTGTTACTAACCTATGTTTGGAAGTGAAAGTGACTTCGACGAGCAAAGTGGTTTTCTTCGAAGCGGCAAAATATACAAGAGAAATCTTGGATCCTATACCCTAGGCCAGAATACCGAGTACACCCCGCTAAGTCCAGATGACTCTGACTCTGAAGAAACCCCTTCTGTTAGAAACCCTCCTATAACTCCGCAGAGAATACCTGTTACCCCTGAGAACCCATCGCAGTCTGAAAGTAACCCTAACCATAGTAGTCCTATCGCAGGTCAATCTACTTCAGTAGGTTCCCCTCCCCCCGTTGTCCGCCCCCCCCCCCCCCCCCCCCCCTTGATCCAATATGGCCCATGTGAATGACGATATCAAACTCCTAGCCTTTAAAGGAACTAGATCAGAGGATCCAGAGCAATTTTGGTTCTTATGCGAAGCTGTGTGGACTACTAAGAGTATTACGGATGAAAATACAAGAAGAGCATAGCTAATCACCTCTTTCAGAGACCGGGCTTTGACCTGGTTTATTAAGTTTTCTAGTACTCAGAACTATATCTTGGCCGATATTAAAAAATCCATTATAAAGGAATTCAAGAAACCTAAATCAGAGTCGCAGTGTATAACTGAACTAAAGGAAATTCAGCAAAAGAGAGGTGAATCAGTGTGGGACTTTGATCAAAGGTTCAAGGTTCTGTTGGATCAAGTCAGTTTTACTATTGGACCAGAACAGCATAAAGAGTGGTTCATTGCAGCATTATTGCCGCATATCAGGACCCCACTTGTGCAACAGAAGGTTACCGATCAGCAAGAGGCATTGGAAATTTCCATGAAGCTTGAAACAACTCCTGTCAGAGATAATTCTGGTATAGCCCAGATACAGGCACAGTTGGCAGAAATGGATTTGGAGCTTCGCGACATGAAGAAAGGAAAATCCGTTCGAGAAGAGGTTTGGTGTACCCGATGCAAGACAGAAGGTCATGACAAAGAACAATGCCCTGCACTAAGAAACTACCTGAGTACTGGTGCACCAAACCCATTTAACCCAGCTGTCCTATATTGTGAGATCTGTAGAACAGCTGGCCAACATTGACCTGAAGGTTGCTATCTGCTGCAAAGATATGTTCAAGTACCTAAGAATCCCTAATGTAAGTTTTGTAAGTCAGTGGGACACAATGAAGATGAATGTCGCAGCTTTGACCTCATGAGAGAGCGAACCTATGATGCTTATAGGGTACAAAACGATGCACAAGGCAATAATGGATATGGCTAACGTGGTGGTAACCCAGGTCGAGGTAATTTCAGAGGTTGTGGTGGTATGCCTGGAAGAGGCCAAGTTATTTGCTACAACTGTAATCAGGCAGTCCATCTAGCTAGAGACTGTCAGAACCCAACTACGACATGTCGATATTGCAAAGCAGTCGATCATGTGATTGAGCAATGCCCACAGTTGATAGCCAAGATACAAGAAAGGAATATTGCTCCTACTCAAAATATTCAGATGATTGTTGTAGAGCAAAGATCTGTCCCAGCTATTAATGTTGTTACAAGGAGTGGAGCTACGACGCAAGTACAGAATATGGAGAAACAGTCTATCGAGGCTTGGGTCCGCAAGACCCCAGAGAAGATTCCAGCCTTTGATGTTGGCAGAGAAAAAGAAACATTTATGGAAGCTAAAAGAGACTTTGCTGATCCAGGAACCTCAGTAGCAACTACGCAACAGCATCAATAGCAGTCGTAATCCCAAGAAGCTTCGCCAGATCAAGTAAGTACACTAACATCATTTTTACAAAGTTGTATGAAGCTGTTAAGAAACAAGAATGCCTTGAATGAGTTACAGAAAGTTCTTCAGTCTTGTGAATCCCAGTGAAGCTCTGATAAAGGAAAAAATGTTAATAGAGTTAGAAGGACTGGAAGAGAAATGAGGTTGCATGCTCAGATAGGAGAGTATGATATGACTAATATCATTTTAGACCTGGGATCAAAAGTGAATGTCCTAACTAAGTAGACATGGGAACAAATGGGAAAACCTAAGCTTGAGTGGTCCCCTATACAGTTGAGATTAGCCAATCAGCAGAAGATTGTGCCCTTGGGAAGATTCCCGAGTGTACCAGTAGATATTGATGGAGTCAGCACCCTAGCAAACTTTGAAGTCATTGAGATAATTGATGATAGTAACCCCTATCCAGCCTTGCGAGGAATTGAATGGGCAATAGACAATGATGCAGTAATCAACTTAAGAAGAGACAGATGACTTTCGAAGGAAAAGGCCTGAGAGTCATAGTACCATTGGACCCTTCTCAAGGAGAAAGGTATACAGAGCCAGTCAGAGATGAAGATCAGGATATTTTAGATCATATTTACACCATCACAGCCAAAGAAGAAGACTATGTTAACCCTACTACTGAAGGTATAATGAAGTGGCAGTGTGACAGTTCTTGCATGACTGATTCAGATGACGGCCTGGAGAACTGGCAGAATAGACTGTATGAGCTACATGGACATCGATGTGTAGGAATCACCAAGTCTCTCAGATGGATTAGCTCACAGACAAGAGCCTTACCTACTTTTGATGGCTTGGCAGACCCAGCAGATTTTATTGTGCAATTCTCAGAGCAGGTACCAGATTCACAGAAAATGCAGAATCTAGATTCAGTTTTCAGAGCCACAGCTGCCAGATGGTGGAATGGTCATAAGAAGTATATTCAGAGTTGGGAAGCTTGTCAAAATCTTCTTCGCCTCAGATTCATGAATCAACCTCAGGAGGTGCGCAGCAGATTTGATGGTCAGACTAGCCCTCAGGAACACTTGGAGCAATGTTATGAAGCATGGAAGCGTGTACCTTCTGAATAATGGGTACATAGGTTTGTACACACCCTGGAACCTGTCGCAAAGAATTGGTATGCAGAGGTGGAGCTTCGCCATGGTACTGTAAGTTGGGATAGTCTTGTTGATAGTTTTGTGCTTATATTTTCTATTAATGAGGTTTGCCCTCCTTTGGATGCAGTTGTTAGGCTGATCAATACTAAGGTGTTTGATGATAAAGAAATAGCCGAGTATCAACCTGATTGGAAGTAACAAGAAGCCAATGCAGTAGAATGCTATAACCTCGCAATTGACGAGGATGATGACCCACGCAACATCAATATTCCTGAGTCAGAAGGATATTACAAAGTACATGGCCCAGCAGTTGAAGCTCCTAAAGTAACTCAGCCCTTGAAGATCAAAAAAGTCAACATTAGATCAAAAGAAATACCTAAGTACGCTACCATTGGAGACTATTGGGACGAAGAAATGGTAAGCAAAGTGACTGAACTTCTCCATGAGTATCAGGACTTATTTTCGACGAAGTTCTCAGAAATGAAAGGTATCCTTGGTGATATAGGAGTGATAAAAATACCCTTGAAAGCTGATGCGAAGCCTGTGAAGCAGCGCCTGTATAGGCTGAACCCTAAGTATAAAGAAAAAGTCAAGATGGAGCTAGATAAGATGCTCGCTGCAGGAATCATTGAGCCTGTCGAAGAGACGGAATGGGTCAGCCATATGGTGGTACAAGAGAAGAATACTAAGGGGGAAATCAGAATCTGTGTTGATCTGAGGAAGCTGAATGATGCCTGTTTACATGACCCTTTCCCTACTCCCTTTACAGATGAAGTTCTAGACAATGTCGGAGGTCAAGAAGTGTATTCTTTCACTAATGGCTTTTCAGGCTACCATCAGATTAGAATTGCTCCAAAGGATCGGCATAAAACAACCTTCGCTATAGAAATGGGATCTTTTCAGTATACAGTCATGCCCTTTGGATTGAAGAATGCACCTGCTATGTTTTCCAGAGTAGTTATATCTGCATTTAAGGAATTGATTCATAAGTTCTTGGAAGTTTACTTTGATGATTGGACTATCTTTGGCTTATTGAAAGATCATATAACCAGTTTAAGATTTATGCTGGACAAGTGTAGACAGCATCAGATTTCATTGAACCTGAAGAAGTGTATCTTTTGTGCACCTTTTGGAATTCTACTAGGCCACATTGTATGCAAGCAAGGATTGATGGTGGATCCTGCGAAGATAGCCATTATTATGAACTTGCCACCTCCGAAGTCTATTAAGCAACTTCTCACTACGCTTGGTCATACTAGATATTACAGGAAATTCATCAAAGGATATTCTCAAAGGAAATCTTGGACATTTTGAAAGAAAAGATGGTAACTGCCCCTATCCTAGTATTCCCTGACTGGAATAAGGAGTTTCATGTTCATGTCGATGCATCTTGCATTGCTTTAGGTGTAGTATTGGCACAGTCAGGCGAAGGTAATATTAATCACCCTATTTCTTTTTCAAGTAGAAAATTGTCCATAGAAAAAAAGAATTATACTACGACAGAACGAGAAGGTCTAGTTATGGTTCATGCCTTGCAGAAGTTTCGACATTATTTATTAGGATCTCATTTTAAGATGTTCACTGACCATTCTGCTTTGAAGTATTTGGTTAACAAGCCTGTGTTAGGTGGAAGGATATGCAGATGGATGATTTTGTTTCAGGAGTATGACTTTGAGATCATAGTTAAACCAGGGAGACTTAACCTGGGGCCTGACCACTTGTCAAGGCTCGAGTCAGGAGAAGAGCCCACTAGTTTGGACGAAGGTCTTCTTGATGCCCACTTGTTTTCCATCCAGATGGTTGATGGCTATTTTCAGGATATTGTTCAGTACTTGTCTATAGGTTTTCCACCCTCTGAGATGATGACACAGCAGAAGAAGCAGCTGGTGGTTAGAGCAGCTGACTTTACCTTGATAGCAGGACAGCTCTATAACATGGGACCAGATGAAATACTGCGCAAATGTGTCCTGGAGCATGAAAAGCCATTGATATTGGCTGAGGCACATTCGGGAGCAACAGGAGGTCATTATGCAGGAAAAGCTACAGCTCAGAATATTATGACAGCTAGATTGTGGTGGCCTACAATTCATAAGGACGCAAGAGAGTATTGCCACAGCTGCGATATTTGTCAAAGGACAGGCACACCATTCAGGAGGGATGAGATGCCTTTGGTTCCACAGGTAACTTTACAAGCATTTGACAAATGGGCTATTGATTTTGTTGGACCAATCAATCCCCCTGCAAAGAAATCTGGAGCAAGATACATTATTACAGCAACTGACTACCTTACTCGTTGGGATGAGGCTCAACCAATCAAGAACTGTAGCACTGCTACAGCCACGAAGTTCATCTTTGATAATATCTTGTCAAGGTTCGGGTGTCCTAAAATTCGTATGAGTGATCAAGGATCACATTTTCTGAATAAGACTATTGAAGCATTGACGAAAGAATTTCAAGTATATCATCAGAAGAGTATTGCCTACCATCCTCAAGCGAATGGAACTGTCGAAGCCTTTAACAAGATTCTTGAGCACGCTCTGACGAAGGTTTGTAATGTTAACAGGAATGATTGGGATCTTAGAATTCCAGCAGTATTATGGGCTTATAGAACCACTTGTAAGAATTTGATAGGCCACACACCTTTTAGGATGGTATATGGACAAGAAGCAGTTATGCCCATGGAGTACATTGTTCCTAGCCTCAGAATATCTTCCCTCACAAAGATGGATGATCCATCCATGCTGAATGAAAGGTTGGCAAAGATACTGGAACTAGAAGAAGATAGATTCATTGCAGGTTTCCAGCAGCAAGTACAGAAAGCTAGAGAAAAAGCATGGCATGACAGACACATTAAGAGGAAGCACTTCCAGATTGGTGATCTTGTGCTCTTGTACGACAGTAAATTCATGAAGTTCCTAGGTAAGTTCAGGACACATTGGAAAGGACCATACATAGTTCAGAAAGTTACTGATGGTGGCGCAGTTCAGTTAGTTAAATTGAATGGAGAAATTTTTCCCTCCATGGTGAACGGAAGTAGATTAAAGAAGTACAAGGACAAGCTTATACCCCCTGATCAGATGTAGTACTAAGAAGAAAAGTCTAAGTACCAAGAACAGTTGAAATTGGGTACTAGACTATAAGGAAGCTGTTCTCAGAGAAGCTTCAGCAGATTGTTGGAAAATCTACGATGGGTCGAAGTTCTATCTTATGTCGAAGGTCCTTATTATGGCGAAGCTGAAGATACCGGTTGTGCAGAAGAAGAAAGGTGTGTCGAAGCTTAAAATGTGACCGTTGGAAAAGAATCAGATTTGGCGGTGCCGGCATGTGAACTGTAGTAACCGCCTGTAATGATGAGATTTTGGGAAATCTAGTGCCGGTTGGACAAGATCTACCACCGATTAGATCAGATTTGGTGTCTTTAATGCACAATGATGACAGATTTGGTCGATGGATTCTATAAGAAGCTGCTCCGGCCTACGACTGTAGAATTATGCATCTCCTTGAGTTTCACAGTTGAGTCCATGTCAGCTAATCGCGAAGACCAGCACCTATTGAGAGAAGCCAGAGAAAGGGGTCTGCAGAACCTTATGAGCAACCCACCTGTATCTACTCCCCCAGCACCAATTCAACCAAGGCAGACACGATCTACCAGAAAGAAGTTTAAGGCATAAATTTTCTCTAAGCGGAACGAAGAAAGGTACAAGAACACAGGCATTCTGTTAAGGATAAAAGGATGAAGGATACAGAAAGCCATGGAAATGGTAGAAGTGGCAGAAGGAATGACGATGATGACAGGCATATAAGGCAGAAAGACGACGGGAGGATTAAAGATGTTGCTTACAGAGATGCAGACGGATACAGAGCTCGACAGAGTGCAAAAGGAGATAATGGAGAAGGAGCCAACCACCGAAGATATCATGTGCAGCCTTAGCAAGTAGTTTACTATCTGCGCCAAGAATATTTGTCCACCAGAGAAGCAGCAGAGTGTCCTGGGACAGGCCACTAGTGAGTCTTAGGGGCTTGTTGGGGCTCGACCCTCAAGGTCCTCTATTTTGGCAACTCTGCGGTTTTGGTGTGAAGCTTGTAAGCGGAGTTGCAGCACAAAATAGTCTTAGGGGTGTCGGGGTTGGGTCGAAGCCCCTCTTTTTGTAAATAACCCATGGTTTAAACTCATGGTTTTTAATCCCATGGTTTAACCTTATGGTATTGTAATAGTGCGCTGGTATAAATAAGCACTTATGTAAAGGAGTAAGGTTAGGCCTTTTGAGACTTTAAGGTATGATGAATTGATGCGAAGGAAGAAAGACCTATTTTAGGGTTTAAGGATAAGTCCCAGCTGAGTGTGTGGACGACCTCTGCAGCTGAGTGCGCAGAGGGTTTTGTAAGAAAGGTGTTGCAGCTGAGTGCGCAGCTTAGGGTTGCTAAGAAGATCTGCAGCGGAGTGCGTAGATCAAAACTGTGTGTTTGTAAAGAGTTGAATATAAGCACAGTTCTGTGGACGTAGCCCCTACACTGGGGGTGAACCACGTATATATTGTGTTGTGGTGGTTCTTGATGTTTCACTTCTATTTTATGCATTTGATAAGTAGATAAGTGATAAGATAAGATAAATGTTAGATAATAACTTCACTGTGAATTCCCAGTTAAGGGTTAAGCAAGTAACTGTATGTTTATCTAAACTGCGAAGCTAATTAAGTAACTGTTGAAGATCTATACTGCATACTTATTCTTTGTTAAGGCTAAAGGTACAGTAATCTCCCTCTTCTGCTTGCAGAAACCTGATTCTGCGGCATCCCATAGCTATTTTGGGTGAGACTGCAAACTATTCACAGGTTGTTGCCGAAAGGGCCAACACTGTGCGTCTTTTGTTGGTGCAAAGATAAAAGGTATAAAACCCGGGTCTGCCCATAGCCCAACATTAACTATATGAATCAATTTAGAAACCTACTATAATCGGTATTAAAGACCCCAATAGTTGATATCAAAGTTGTATTTGGATGCAAGGGGGATTCCTTTGTTAATGAGGGTTTTGGCTTGATCTTGGATCAAGGGAAATACATATTACAATGGGATTCTTCTAGAAGCATTGATTCATTTTTAGAATGGCCAACATGTTGAGGATATAAATTAAAAAGTTTAATGGACAAAATTTTGAGTGTTGGAAGCTTAAGATGGGGGGTCTCTTTGTAGATTTGAGAACAATGGAATGCAATTGACCAAGAATGACTCTAGTGGATGTGTCGAAGGAATAGAGACAAAATATTGACAGAAAGGAAAGGATTATAATCCAACTTTGTTTAACAAATTATGTATTGTTGAATGTCTCAGAAGAAGACACTACAAATAAATAGTGGGAAAAGTTAGGGAACTTGTATCAGCTGAAATATTTGGTTAACAAGTTTTTTCTTTGGAAGAAGTTGTATCTTATGAGGATGGGTGAAGGTGAATCAGTCGGATAGAACCTAAATGCATTTAACATTATCAGTAAATCGTTACCCTTGGATATTGAAACCACTGAGGAGGAAAAGTGCATCAGTCTGTTGTGTTCATTGCCAGATTATTGGGATATCCTGGTCATGGCTAATGGAATCAATAATATTGCATTGAGTATTGATGATGTAGTCACATATTTGTTTTGAAAAGAGATCATACAAAAGAACATGGAAGGATCGACCCACAAATCCTTGATGATATGAAGTTGAATAGTAGAAAAAGGAAAAGGAAAAACCTATAGTAGAATATAAAAGTTGAGCGGTAGATATAAGACCATATCCCCTAGTCCAACAATTAAAACATGTTGGTGATGCAATAAAGTAGGGAACTATATATGGAACTACAGGTCAACGAAATTCAAGAAAGAAATAGGGTTTGAGGAAATTCAATCGATGGAAATGCTTTGTAAGAAGATAAAGGTGATGTGTATTCAACCTCCTCAAGTCCACAATTGGATCATGACCATTGGATAATCGAATCTAGTGCATCATACTATTTGACACCTCACAGAGATTAGTTCATTGAGTATGAAAAGATCAATGGTCGTGATGTCCTACTAGGTGATGACTCACTGACCAAGATATTTGGATGAAAAAAAAAATAACTTAAATAAGAAAGATGAAAGAATAGGAACACTTCTAGGAGGGTTGAATATCCCTAGTTTGGCTTGAAACATGATCTCAGTAAGTAAGATGAGGAATTCAGGAGTACAATATATATTTGAGAAATATGTGTGCAAGATTGTGTGGGGAGAAATGGTGCTGATGAGAGGTGTTTCTACTGGAACCTTGTATAAATTATTGGGAATAATAGACACTGATGGAAGTGCTATTGTGCTCTTTCTTGAGTCCAACATAATATTTGTTTATCTAGTCAACACAACCATGTTGTGGAATCAACAGATGAGACATATGGGTGAGAAATGTCTTCATTCTATGCATAATAAAGGTATGGTCGAACTTCTCCTTAATTTCTCTGATGAAATGGAATTGTTTGAACATTGCATCTATGGTAAACAAAGTCATGTAAGGTTCTCATTTGGTGCTACTAGGGCTAAGGAAATATTGGATTTAATTGATAGGGATGTGTTTGGACTTGAGTCACTCCCTTCACTAGGAGGATCTCAGTATTATAATTATTTCATAGATAATTTCTCCATGAGATAGGTTTTCATAAGAAAATACATTTTGATTCCTGGAAAAGAGCATTGGACCATAGTCAAAACAGAATTCAGTTATCTATGTAGCATAACATATTATAAAATATGTTATGGAGGGGAGCCTAAGGACAACAAGGGAATCAATGTACATGGTTTTGTCAATTCTGAATGAGATGGAGATATCAACCATAGACGGTGTTAGAGTATTAATCCATACTTATTACTTTATTTTAGACCCTATACTATTTCATTTTCTTTTATGCATTGATATCTATGGTTTATACTTACGAAAAGTGATCTAGCAATATAACTAGTTATTTTGGCATGTTCATACCTACACCAGCGCTCTATCTTGGTCAACCTAGAACATGTGCACCCTCATTAATGACCTGTGGTGTCTTGGAGCGCTCCTATTCCCCTTTTTCAGGGATTGGGTTTGACTAGGGGTGTTAGTGGTGTTTTTAGTCCGTTTTGTACCTTCTTGAGCATTTATTGCTCACCTTGAGCCACTCACACACCTTTGTTTTCTCATCCATTCCTGTATTGGACTCATTTGTTTCCAATCACTCCTCACCAATGTTCACACCAGGATTATTGACTTTTTTGGGTGATTCGAGAGCTAATTGGTCCACCTAGGGGGGATGGAGGTCAAATCTAGTCATGACACATGTGCACTTACAAATGGATTCCTAAACCTCATGAATTTTATCTATTGATGTATATATCTGATATACACATAGTTACATGTTTTTCAATGCTAATAATATCCACTATTGTGTTCACATGTGTATGTAATTTTACTCTTTTAGGATTTTTTGTGCTTGTTTTGCAAACTACTTCAAATTGTGAGAGTTTCTTGCACTTCTAGATCCAGGTGTGAATCAAATTCTCACATGGTATCATAGTTAATTGGATTTGTAGATCAAATCCATAGTATTTGAGTTGTATATTAAGGGATTTTCCAGATAGATTCGAGTTTTTTTGTAGGTACATTCAACAAATTTGTCACAAAGAGAACAATCAGAGATGGAGCAAATCCATGTTTTTCTGACACCATTCAATTAATTCCAATGCAAGGTTGAGATGTTTATCTAGCTAAGGGCGAGATTCCTATTCAAGGTGACCATGGGGACAGAGGTTGAACCAAATTCTAATGTTGAGAAGTCAAAATTCTTCAATAGACTTGATGAAACATTTTGAATCCTTTGCCTCAACATCTCAAGAGACTTAATATTTCATGTAGACAGTCTAACCACTCCAAACGAAGTATGGCTAAAGCTGGAATCTTTTTTTGGAAATACCAATGAAATGAGGGGTCACTGGATCAAGAATGAGCTCATCTCTTTGAGTACTACTCATTTTGAGATAATCCAGGATTTCTTCACCAAATTCAAGTCATTGGTGCTTCAACTCAAGCAATTTTGGCATAGAAAATAAGGAGGAGTATCTCATACTATCAATACTTTCAAAGATAGAGCCAAAGTACTTTGTGTTTGTAAGCACATTTCACTCTAGCAAGCTAACTGCTCAAAACTGGCGCATGCCTGCACTGTATGAGTTCATGGAGTCATTGACTCACGAGCAAGATAAACTAGTGAAAATGGGCACCATCAAGTCTAGAAAAGACCAAACTCTTGCTGTAGGGGTTTCAAATGCATCCAAAGGCAAGAAGAAAGCCAAGGATTCGAAACAGCCAAAGAAGAGGAAGCAATACAAACCCAAAACCACTGATGGGGGTTCAAATCCTTGCAAGCACAAGGACAAGAAGAAAAATGAGAATACCAAATGCAACCACTGCCAGAAGGGATGGAATCCAGATACTACATGGATGCATGAAGAAAACCATTGATATGATGGCATAGCTATTGGAGAAGAAAAACATCCCAACCCCAAAGGGTGAAAGGAAGAAAGATGGAAGTTTAGGCTCAGATAACAAGGAGAGGTGCCATGCTTTGGTTGCTGGCTCATCATATTCTTCATTCCTCGCCATTGATTTCAGAGCATTAAGGCACATGGCCTCTGTCAAAGACTTCTTCACATCCATGTATTCAGACAGTGGCCCAACTGTTCGAATGGGTGATGATTCAGAGATCCAAGCCAATGGAATTGGAAGGATCGATCTTGAAGATGGATATTTCAACAATGGCATGTTTGTACCAGAATTGGAAGTGAACCTACTGTCAGTGTACCAAATGAAACACACTCGAGAAGCCAAGAGATTAAAATTTACACCAGATGTGGTTGAGATAGCTGAAATCTCCTCCAACAAAGTCGTGGCATTGGGCTATGTTGATCATCAAGCTAGGATGTACAAATTCTCCCATTTTATTCCCAAATCAAGAGGACAAGCACTCCTGTATCATGACAATGAAACCAACAAGATGTGGCATGAGAGGTTCGGCCATATGAACTACAGATACCTCCAGACACTGAGCAAGGATGTCATGGTGGAAGGGCTTCCTCCTATCAAAGCCTCCAATGGTGCATGCATTGGTTGTGTGGTAGGAAAACATCTAGAGTGCAACTATGAGAAAGGGAAAGCAAGGAGAGATACACAATTGATTGGTTTGGTGCACTCATATCTCATTGGTTCTCTTCCAACACCATCCTATGGAGGATCAAGGTATGTTCTCCCTTTCATATATGATTTCTCAAGGTTATGATGGGTCTACTTCCTCAAGCTCAAATCTGAAGTATTTGAGACTCTAAAGGTTTGGAAGGCCCTGGTTAAGAATCAAAGTGGAAACAAGATGAAAATCCTTGGTACTGATAATGGTAAAGAGTATGTGAACAAAAAATTTCAGCACCTCTATGAATAATGTGTCATCCAAATGTAGCATTTGGTCCCCTACACACCAAAGCAAAATGGTGTGGTTGAAAGAAAGAATAGGGAACTCAAGGAGATGGAAAATTGTATGATTGAGGCTAAAGATTTTAGTCCTAATATATGGGCTAAAGCCATTAACTATGTTTCATAAATTCATAATGTATCTCTTCATGATTAGTGGATGGGAAGGCACCGTACGAGGTTTGGTTTGGTCACAAGCTAAATATTTCACATTTCATAATTTTTGGCTCAAGGAATTGGGCTAGGATACCTCCAGAAAAGAGAAAGGACTTGCGGCCACAAAGAAAGGATTGAATAATAGTTGGGTATCCTGAATATACAAAGGGATACAAGCTCTTTGAATCATCAACTTAAAATATTCATAGAAAGAAGTGTGCAATTCAAAGAAGAAGTCATTCCAGATTTCGAACTAGCACCAGGGAAATGCTCTTCTCCTCAACACCAAGATGATGTAAGTGATGATTCCCTTTCTTATATATCTGATATATATAATTCTAATATATCTTAATATTATTTTTTTGAACATGACTCCCCGACTAATCCTGAGTGGGCTAAGAAAACTCTTGAAGCTGCTAGGGATTTAGCTGGAAATCCACTAGATCCTAAGAAGACTAGATCTCAATTTCAGAGTGCTTACTTTAAAAATGAGTTGATTCTTACTAATAATTTCTTTGTTATGGTTGGATTTGATCCAAAATCATATCAGGAAGCATCGATTCACCCATTATGGAAAACATCCATGCAAGAAGAGTTCAACTCTCTACAGGAAAATGAGACTCGGGAATTGGTTTCCTTGCCTTCCAAGAGGAAGATAGTGCAATGAAAATGGGTCTATAGGACCAGAGTTTCTGATGATGGGTATGATATAAAATATAAGGCCATATTTCTTGTGAAATTATTATCTCAATTCCAAGGAGTGGACTATTTGGAGACATTTGCACTAGTTGCAAAGATGGACTCCACCATGATAGTTTTAGCCATTGCTGCAAGCAAGCGCTGGGAGGTTCACCACATGGATGTCAAAAGTGAATTTCCTCATGGTGATCTATAGGAAGATATATATATGAATCAACTTGAATGTTTCCAAGAGGATACTTCCCTTGTATTCAGGTTAAATAAGTCTCTCTATGGCCTCAAGCAAGCCCCCGGGGCTTGGTATGCCAAGATGGACAAATTTCTGCTTTCACTTGGATTTATAAGATGAATGTCTGATCCTAATGTTTATTTGAAGAAAACTGGTTATGTATTGCAGGTCATAGTACTCTATGTTTATGACCTTTTGATTACAGGTAGTTTCACCAAAGAGATTGGGTCAATCAAAGCATCTTTGCATAGTGAATTTTCATGACCGATCTTGGCTTGTTGAAGCAATTTCTTGGTTTGGAAATTGTTCAATCTGAAGAAGGGATCAAGGTCAAAAAACAAAAGTATGCTGCAAACCTGTTAATGAATTTTAAAATGGATAAATGTAAGGCATCCAATTTCCCATTCCTTTCTGGTATCAAACTAGGTGAAGTTGGTGACTCTCCATTGGTGGACAGCTCATTGTATAGGCAGCTAGTCGGGAGTTTGTTGTATATTACTCATTCAAGACCTTATTTATAATATATTGTAGGTGTTTTAAATAGATATATGCAGAATACTAATGAGATCCATTGGAAGGCAGCCAATAGGATCCTTTAGTATGTACAAGGCACCAGGAACTTCGGGGTACACTATGATGCTAGTTCTCCACTAGAACTAGTTGGATTTTCTGATTCTGATTGGGCTGGCGATCCCATTGATAGAAATTCCAATTCAGATTTTGTATTCATGATTTAAAATGGCCCCATATTATTTTCAATCAATAAACATCACACTATTTCCATATCTTCAGCTGAGGCCGAGTACAGATGAACATTGAATGCAGCTACATAATGTGTGTGGTTGCAAGGCATTCTTCAGGAAGTTGGAGTTGCACTTGATTCACCCACAGTCATTTGGTGTGACAATAAAAGTGAAATATATATTTCTACAAACCCAAGGAAGATACATAGGACCAAACATATTGAGATACACATGCACCGCATTCATAGCTTGGTGCATGATCGGGTGATAGCCTTGCAGTATTGCCCTTCTGCAGAGAAAATTGTTGATATTTTCACTGAGTGCTTCATAGAGAATACCTTCACTTACCTGAGATCTATTCTTGGGGTGAGTGATACATGGTGATGTTTTCCATTCACCTTCAGTTTTTTGGGCTCCATGTCCATTTTTTAGGAGAGGTTTTGTTCCCATGTGGTTTTCCTCTTTTCCTTTTCTTATGGACAAATAAATTTTTATGTTGTATGAGGTGACTTGAGCCTTTCTTTCCAAGGCCTCCATAATAATTTTGGTTAAGTTTTACTAAGATGAGCTTAAGGGGGGGGTTTTATAGTAGTAATCCATCCTTGGTACCTTATTTTAGACCTTAGACTATTTCAATTTCTTTTATGCATTGGTATCTATGGTTTAGACTTAGGGAAAGTGATCTAGCAAGATAACTAGTTATTTTGGATTGTTCACACCTACACCAGCACTCTATATTGGTCAACCTAGAACATGTGCACCCTCATTAATTATCCTTGGTCTCTTGGAGCACTCATCTTCCCATTTTCCATGGATTAGGTTTGACTAGGGGCGCCAGTGATGTTTTTAGTCCATTTTGGACCTTCTTGAGCATTTATTGTTCACCTTGAGCCACTCCCACACCTTTGTTTTCTAACCCATGCATTTATTGGACTAATTTATGCCCCAGAACTCCTCACCAATGTCACACTAGGTTTTGTGACTGTTTGGGGTGATTCGAGAGCTGATTGATCCACCTAGGGGGGATGGAGGTCAAATCTAGTCATGACACATTTGCACTTCCAAATGGCTTCCTAATCCTCACAAATTTTCTCTATTGATGTATATATCTAATATAAACATAGATACATGTTATACAGTGCTAATAATATCCACTATTGTGTTCACATGTGTGTGTAATTTTACTCTTTCAATATTTTGTGTGTTTGTTTTGCAAACTACTTTGAATTGTGAGAGTTTCTTGCACTCCTAGATCCAACTGTGAATAAAATTCTCACAAACAGTCGACCAACATATATGTGCTCAATATATTTTGTATAGTAGTTAGATAGATGAGTAGAATAAATTCACTCCTTTTGAATCTTGGAGTGGGCACAAGCCAGATGTGACCCATTTCAGGATTTTTGGCTCAAAGGATTGGGCTAGAATTCCAACTGAAAAGCGGAAGGCTTTGCAAACCCAAAGCCAAGAGGGAATATTTGTTGGGTATTCTCAATACTCAAAAGGGTACAATATGATAAACTTGATCACTAAAAAATATTTCATTGAAAGGAGTGTTTAGTTTGAAGAAGAGCCTTTAGCAATAGTAGAAGTTGGAGAGTCCTCTTCATCACCACAACCACGGACTATAAGTGAAGAGACTAATGAGTTTGATGATTCTGATATGTCCAATAATTATGATTTAATTTCAGATATTAACATTCCTACAAGACAAAAATTGGCAGCAAGGACCATTCATGCAAGTGGGGAATTAGTTGGGAATCCTAGTGACAATAAGAGGACTAAATCTCAATTTGAGAATGCCCTTTGTGTGAAACATCCATTATTTGCTGAGAAGTGATATGTTATGGTTGAATATGACCCTCAAACATATCAATATGCATCATATGATCCAATATGGAAAACAACCATGAAGGAAGAATGCAGCTCGCTCCAGAAGGATGACACATGGGAACTAGTTGATCTCCCCCCGGGGAGAAAGCTAGTAAAGTGTAAGTGGTTTTATAAAACAAAATTTGTTTTTGATGGTTCGGATTTTAAATATAAGGCAATATCGGTAGCTAAGGGCTACTCACAATTTTAAGGTATTGATTACAATGAGACCTTTGCACCAGTGGCAAAGATGGACTCCATAAGGCTAGCTTTGGTCATTGCAGCTTCAAGGCAATGGAAGGTGCATCACATGGATGTGAAGTGTGTCTTTATACATGGAGATATGAAAGAAGAGATTTAAATGAAGCAACCAGAATTTTTTGTATCTAATACATCTTTAGTGTGCAGGTTAAAGAAATCATTGTATGGGCT
Source organism: Pseudotsuga menziesii (assembly GCA_001517045.1). Classification (NCBI taxonomy): domain Eukaryota; kingdom Viridiplantae; phylum Streptophyta; class Pinopsida; order Pinales; family Pinaceae; genus Pseudotsuga; species Pseudotsuga menziesii. The sequence goes on along the minus strand of LPNX011163263.1, from coordinate 27,362 downwards.
AAAGAAATCCCCCACTGCTTAGTATGCCAAGATTGATGGCTTTATGCTGTCACAGAATTTTGTTCGATGCAAGTCTGATCTAAATGTGTATTTGAAGCTGATACATGGTCCTTTAATGATTTTTTTTTATGTTGATTCCCTATTGATAACAAGAAGTTCAAAGAAAGAGATTGCCTCCTTGAAGGATGCACTGAACCATGCCTTTTCCATGACAGATTTGGGATTGTTGAGCCAATTCTTAGGTCTCATAATTTCTCAATCCTCACATGGAATCAAATTTAATCAGTATAAATATGCTTAAGATATTCTCAAAAAGTTCATCATGAAGGATTACAATCCAAGCAAGACTCCATTCCTTTCTGGAGTTAAGCTTGAAGAAGCAAGTTGTTCTCCTATGGTAAATAGTACATTGTATAATCAGTTGATTGGGTGTTTGCTTTATCTTACACATACTCGACCTGAAATATCTTATGCAGTTAGTGTGGCTTCCAGACACATCGATCAGCCTCATTAAATCCATTGTAAAGCAGCTAAAATAATTATGAACTTTGTTCAAGGAACAAGAACTCATGGGATTATTTATGCAGCAAAATATGACTTAGAGCTAGTTGGATTTACTAACAGTGATTGGGAAGGTGACAACACAGATAGAAATTCTACTTCAATATTTGTGTTCATTTTTTCATATGGACCAATTAGCTCGTCAAGTAAGAAGCAGAGTGCCATAACACTCTCATCTACAGAGGCAGAGTATAGAGGATTTGTGAATGCAAATACTCAATGTTTGTGGTTGCAGGGAATACTTGGAGAATGTGGGATCGAATCAGATACTTCCACTGTCATCTATTGTGACAATAAAAATACCATTTGAATCTCTATTTATCTATTTCAAAGAAAATGAATCAAACACATTGAGATCCATATGTACTATATCAGGGAGCTTGTGCATGATGGTATCGTTGCTCTACTCTACTGCGCATATTCAGAGAAAGTAGCAGACATCTTCACCAAGGTGTTTTGTGAGAAGACCTTCAGTATTATCAAATAATTTTTGGGGATTTTTGATCATGTGGTGAATAATGATTGATAACAATATTTCCAAAAAAAAATGATGTCCATGTTTAAGGGAGGATTTTCCCCTTGGGTGTTTGCCTCTTTCCTTGGTTGTATGGACAAGCAGTATGTAAAGGGTGACTAAAGGCCCTATATTTTGACATATTTTTCTAATATTTAACATAAATTCATGCTTAAGGTGGGTGTTAGAATAATCAAACCCATATTTACCCATATTTGACATTAATTAATCATTTTTGTCTTATTCCTAGATTCTCAGATTCCTTACTATGCTAGTTGGCATCCACTTGCACCTAGAAGTCAGAAAATGCTAAAACTGGATTAAGGAGCACTTTAGAAACATTATGGGAAATATTCTGACAACTATGCAGGCATTCCAGAATAGAAAAATCATAGTTCTTCTTTTTCTTAAACTTGCCTTGCTTTTAGCAGTTTTAAGGAAAAAGGGAAAAGATAGTCTAGGAGTAATTGTATTGTTTTTTTCCTTAACCATACTCCTTATTTTTATCCATACAAAAGCATGGATCTGATATATTTGTATCACTTATCATCTGGTACATCACACTCAGCCAATTTGTGAGCATCTTGACAGATTAGGAAAGTGATTTATGCACCTATGGGGGATTTTGACTAGTTTAGTAAGCCTGTTTTTTGTCCAATTCGAATAGCATCCATATGCTTTCGAATATATGATTTAATTATATATTTGGACATCCTATTACTTTATGATTTTGGCTGATGTACACTTATTCAATACAGGATTTTGTTATGCTCCATATGCAGCCTCCTTTTTTGTGGAATTTTGCATGTTTGACTAGTAATTTTGTGATTGTGATTGATTTACAACTTGGCCTTAATTTACACAAGAATAAGATATGTGAAACCAATAAGGAATGAATATATATATAATATATACATTATGACCGCATGGATGGATGAATATATCAATCCTATTGTTCATGGTGTCCTCGTCTGGCACAATATCATTTCTTGCAAGTCAAATTCAAAAGAAGATATACAAGATTGGATTAGAGAATGCATGAAGTATTTACCATGATATGTGCATGCATCACTTTGACCTTGCGTTGGATTAGATCTGAGGTATGTGATCCCACAAAGTATGATGGATTAACGGATATAGATTCCTGAAGAAGGGGCCCCGTGCTCTTTTTTTGAAACCAATGTTTCGGACTACCAAATAATTGAGTCCATCGTCACAGAAAAAATCAGAACATGAGAAAGAAATGAAGGATGAAGGGCTTCTAAGAAATAAATAGGTGGCCTGGGAAGAATAAGAAATTGAAACTAACCTATCTTTTCCAATTCTTTTGAATTTTATTAATCAAAGGTCTCCAAGTATTACTTAACTTTAAACCGTCATCTTTATTTAATTTTTTTTTCTATTTCTATAGCCTTTGGTATCCTTCCCTTGATATAGTTGTATTCCCTAGAAATAAGAGAAGTTTTTAAATGCAAAATTGATAAGATGTATTACATGAATGCTCCACCAAATAATACTTGTTTGTTCATCCATGGATAATATCAGCTTAAGGTTCCTTGAAACCGGTTTTCAAAGAACGACCCATTTCTCCAATATAAACATTACCACATGAACAAGGAGCTTCATACAGTCCTTTTTGTTGTCTCTGTTCCAACGCGTATTTGGAAAAATGAATAAACCTTTCGATAAAAACTGGGGGGGAATGCAATAGTGATCCCTCTTCTTCTCAATATCTTAGTGAGACTATCAGTGGTTCCTTTAATATAAGGAAATGTAATCATGGGGACCTTAAAATATTTTCCGTGATGCTTTTCATTATTTATTTATTTATTGACTTGTTTATAATGGTAACCATTCTTCTTAAAAACCATTTCAATGTGATCTAATTCATTCTTGAGGTGATCCGCATCTAAAAATATTTTCACTCTAGTAGCAAGCGTTCTAATGATGCCAACTTTCTAGGCAAGGTGATGGTGAGAATTTACATGAAGATACCTATGTGTGTGTGTGTCCTTTATCAAGCACTGATATAAACTCTTTTTTCAAGGAGATCAAAGTGCAAATACTGGAACAACAAAGAATGTTAGCATTGGATGTCATGTTAAAAGCGGCTCTGAGGAAATGGTGGGATACACACAATGATAAGGTAGATTATTGGAAGCAATGCAGAATACTGTTATGGTTCATGTTTGGGACAGAATATATTTTACAAAAGTATAATGAGAGGAGTTTTTCTACAGACCATCTTACACAGTGCATTATACAAGGTTGCATAGGTCCCCCTTATCTATATGGAAGCACCATTGATAATAATACATGACATGCACCGAAAGAAAGGTCATTAACGTCGATTTTTTTTTTAAGCATCAATGATATTTAATTATACAATCACATCGGTTCCATTTAAATGTACAAGTGCAATAGTGCACTTTAATAATGCGTGGGTGCGTATTGGAATAAAAACACCTTGGATTGTAACAAAACGTTTGCCTATGGTGCGAGTTTCATTTGCAAGCACCAGCACATTTTTAAATTTGAGGCGTCAGTGTGTATTGTATGATTAAAAGAACTGAAATTCATTTTCTCTCTTTCAAAACAGTGACCTATGACAATGCAATTACATTTTTTTAATTATATTATTCATTAAAAATTTAAATTTTTCTTATAATAATATTCATATATAATTTTTTATAAATTAAATTTAATATATGAAATATTAAGTTGTTATAACGAAATCACAATTACTCACAAACTTTGCAATCGACCATTTTCTTCCTTATCGACAAGTCTTATGTGTTGAATGGGTTCCTTTTTCTTTTCTTTTCTACAACATAACAAATGAAAACTACTACTTAATGCTAAATTAATTATTTATGAACATAATAGAAAATTTCAAAGATTACATACATGTGAAACACTTTGTTGTTGAGATAGCTCCTCCTACATTGCAATTATGTCCATTTATTTGACCAAATCCTTGTACACTTTTTTTTACATCCCTATTGGCATATATCGAAGATCACCTTGTAGATCCTTTGGGATTTTCATAATCTTCCTATCAATTTAACATGACACTAATCTATTTTATATTTATATGAAAAGAAAGTAAATCTAATAGAATTAATATTAATATTAAAGCAATGATTTAATATTAATATTCTAGAAAAAACATCTTTAGGAATATAACTTTTTGAATGATTTTTTTTGTTGTATGCTTTTGCAATTGCAATTCTAAAAGATCTCATTGACCACTGCTCTCGAAACGCTTCATGTAGTTTAGTTATAATCCAGTTCCTTGAATCATCGGATTAGTTTTATGTATTGTAAGTGGAAAGTATGTATATATGTCCTTTCCACTATATCCCTCATAGCTTTGTAAAAAATAATTCCCCTCTCATTAATTCCCAACACCACTCCATATGAGCTAAGGACCAAATAACCATCATTTATATCTGCTGTAGTTCTTACTTTCTTATCATGCCATTATGTTCCCTTGTTGTCAGTTCCTACAAAACATTAAACATATGTGAGATAGATTATTTGGAACAAGCTATCGATATTCTTAAGTACATTATTTCCAAAAAAATATTTAAAAAAAACTCATTGAATAGTAATTTTTAATTCACCAGACTCATCCTTCTGCGATTTGTCCATCAAGTTTTTGTGTTCTTCTGCACTTAGATTGTAAAGAATCTTATTCAAAGCTTCTTCATTTTCTGGATTTGGATGACACACATTAACCAATACATATTAGTTAAACTAAAATATCATATTTTCATAAACAATTATTTTGCAAGATACAACAGCTTGCATTAACATCCAATTAGATTTTTTTTTTTTGGCAAAGTGGTGGAACCCCCCTGACTAGCAGGGTTGCCATTGGCTGAGTGGCCACAAACCAGGGGCATCTAAGCTGTCAAAATCACCCGAGGATCGCACCCGGCCTGGACCGCACCAACCCTTAACATGGTTGGATTTTTGGTATCTGACGGGATTAGAACTGGTGACCTTCCAGCTTAGGGGGCGTCTTAACCATACCCCGCCACCAACTGTTCTACATCTCGCAGATATCCAATTAGATTAATCATCATTCTTATTTGGAATTGTTTTCAATACTCGAGCTATTTGCATAACTTGGGTTATTTGGCCAAATGTTTTGTTTATTTCCTCCATTGTACTCCCCTTCATCTTCTTCCCTCTACAAACATAAAAATAAAGTTTATTGAGTGTATCTACATTCGTTGACAATGCATTAAACTAAAATAAATAATATGCATGATCATTATGTAAATTGAAAAGTGTACCAAGGCAATAATTGTGTGTTGAACAATACACATTCTTTCAAAACCAAAGTTTCTTCCATATCTCAACAAATTGTTCAGTTGGCTCCTCTCCGTACTTTGTTTCACTACTACATTTCGATGCAAAATCCGACAGTTACTTCCGACGGCGCGTGGATTTTTTCTTTTAAACCTACCAAAAATCACAAAGTTAAATCTTTTTTTTTAAGTTATGGTCATAAGCGTCGCTTAAGCGACGGCTAGGCTCATAAGCGTCGCTTAAGCGACAGCGCATAAATTGATCAATTGCAAGTGCTAGTTGTTACTACTTCTGTATTCAATTTAAATATGTTTTCCTTAAAGTTTATGTTTATGTGCTAGTGGGTATAAAGTTTATGTTTATTTTGGAAATGGAGACGAACTGATCAGAGGTACCCACAACCTCAAATGAGCACACAATCTAGTGAATTTTTATATAGGTTGTTGTGTATTTCATACTATTGGATTTGTTAAAGAAGAAAATTACAATATTACACGCATTTTCCTAATAATACCATGCCATGTGGTCACATACCTTCTACTTCATTTTCATGCATTGGCAATGAAGGAGAACCATATTGTCAAGACATGTCACTACTCATTAGAAACATACTTAGGTCCATAGGAGAGTCGAGTAACAAGCTCACACTTGTTCACAAGTAAAGCATTGGTTGGGTCATTTTGAATCTCACCTTGATGTCACAGTAAAAGAATCACCATCCAAAGAAAAAGAAAGGTTTGCTTATAATAGCAGTGGTTAGTGAAAGAGAAAACTACTTGTTGAAAGAGTTTTATAACATTAAAAATAAATGCAAGGGATAATAAAATAAAAATAGGAGCCTCCCTACTAATTTTTTATTGATATTAAGCTTCATATCAATTTTAATCTTAATTAAAAGGTGTCTATCTGAATGTCATTCACTTGACTTAATATTTGTGAATGGATTTTTATTATCGTCATGTCAAATTTGAATTGATCATGTTCACTTCTATATAAATGTATAGCATGTAATCATGTTTATACCTTATCCCCTTTATATTTGTTTGGATATTAATATATAAAAATTAAATATAGTTCTCCATTCAAATTCACTTAAACTAATACCATTGAAGTTCTAAGAATGTGAATAACTGCAATGATCATGCATGTAATAAAAACATCTCAAATATTTGAAATCATATAAGCTATATCGTAAAAATATCTCAAAACTTTGAGTCATAAAGGTCATATGATTTGTATTTTATAATCATGTACTGAATAAGGTTCATATTTTTATCTATTTCTATGCTCTTACACGTGATCACTATAACTTGCTCACAAGCATAATCCTGCACAGTATATCTATAAGCGCAAGGCATCACATATGAAAATAAGAGTAACCATTGATAATTTATTTATTTTATAAATTAATAAAAATGATCAATAGTTTTGTAAAGTTTTAATCAATAATATTGAACTATTTCTCATGCACCCATTCTTTCAAATGAATTAGTAGGTGTCTCGAGGTCCAAAGAATAAGAACCTAATTCTCATACATTATGAAGTGCCATAGTTCTCCACCAAGGGATAATCAAACATTACCTCCCTAATATTTATTTATTACTCATTTTTCATTTTATGCATATATAACTATGTTTCCATTCGTGTACAATAAATAGGTTCATTTCCATTGGTAAGTTGGCGAATGAAATGGAGGGAAGAAAATTGGAGGGAGTTTTGCTTCCACCCTCAAATCCCCAATATCAGTGAAGACTTCGCAGCAGAAAAACACCATTGTCATATGGCTGAGCAATACTAACATTTCTTTCATTAGCCTGTTTGCTTCTTGCAGCTTATCATTTGTGTTAAAGGGTGGGGCAGCAGTCGAGATCCTTCTTGATCTCCCCCCGCGGGGGAATCAATGCTATATGTTCTGATATATAGGCTTTTAGGTGAAAGGTTATCTTGTTCTGGGGAATCTCTCATATTTTCGAGGGCATTCGCCAACAATATAATTTCTTCAGATCTTGCGGGAGGCCTTAATTCATGGGTCTAT
>LPNX011163263.1:0-19409 GCA_001517045.1 Pseudotsuga menziesii | reverse complement strand
TACTATTTATTGAAGTATTGAGGCTTCTATTTATGTGCAAATGCCGTTGTTTGAATTTTATTTGCACAAAGTTAGTTTGCCTTGTAATCCTAGTTATCGGGGTAGTGCTAACTCTTGCTCTTTCAGGATCCATCACCAACAGCCTAACTATCCACTAACCAAGATACCCATTTTCTGAAATAGGGGAAAGCATTTACCAGGGCTTTCCATACTAAAGAGGCTCGCTGAACCTATTTCAACTTTCCACTCTGAACCATTCCTTCGTTGTCATCCCTCTTAGGTATTTCGTTTTCATTACTCTCCGTATAATGTTTGAAGCTGAGAGAGTATATCTAGAATGATATTTGCCAGCTGTGATAGCTCCCCTGTATGGCCAAAATGAACATTATGGAACAGAATTCTGCTAAAACTTATGAAGTATTCAATTTCAAGCAACTTGTCTCTGCCCAATTCAGGACTCCATGGAAAAGCACCAACAAATTATTGGTATCCACAGCCCAATTTCCCGTAGTTTGAGTGTGGGAATTGTTTATTGTGTGCTCTGCTTCACCTATATTTCACTCATTTGTTAATTCGTAGAAGTATTCACACCTTTAATCACCAAATCAATTACAACAACACTAAAATATGTTTGTTGGAATCGTTGGTTTTTAGCTACAGCTTAATTTATCTTTGCTCTGTTAACTGGTTTCCATATCAGCTTGAGTGTTACGTAAACCACATGCTACAACACCTATTTGCATTGTCTCCTCTGTTTAGAGTTGTAAGGAATGTCACCTACAACCATCCCTTTATTTTGTTCAAGCCTAAAACACCAATATGCACCACAACCGGCCATCACCCTCAAGCCATGAGCATGCCTTTACCTACAACGATCCTCATACAAATAAATGAATTGATATTTAGTTAATGTCTTGTGGATGTTTTGAAAATGATGGAAAGATCAAAGTGTTATGCATCTTGTCTATCGCTTGAATAAATGTAAGGAATGGGCAGACAATATTATTAATCAAGCGATGGGATATACAGAGTGTGTTTTACCTACAGCAATGCCCGAACAGAGCTTGTTTTACCTGCAGCAATGTCCTCAACGTATCCTCAAATACCAACTAAGCAAAACTCAAAGTCAACAAAACACAACTCATAATAGGTAAACCTTGCCCTTAGTGGGAACAGTAGATGTTCACAGTTGACCAATCAATCAATACATGCTTAAACTAAAGTTTAAACCACAAACTTATTCATATCAAGGATAGAAAATAGCAGATCCATGGGTAGAAGGGTTAAACCTTAGTTGGGAAATATGTTCCACGTCCTAGTTGGATAAGCAGATGGGTGTACCCTTTGCTTGCTAGTGCTGCTTTACACTGGATAGTGTCAACTGCCTTGACAAGGGTGTCAAAAGAAGTAGTACCAACTGTCACAAACACTGTTCTCTCTCTTTCTGTGTTTGCATCCATAAGTGCCCTCACTTCATCCAGGGAATAGTGCCAACCACAAATAGTATTCTGTGCTGACAATGATACATCCACTTAACATAAATCACAAGTTTACATTAAGTCCTGTCACCTGTCATTCATTAATTGAAAGAGAAAATGTCAAGCGAGAAATAGCTTATAGATGCTTTCTATGTCAAAGTTCATGCATTAATATTTCATACCACTATCAAAATTTGTTTATTTAAAAAGAATGAATTCAGGGGTCAGCAAATAGAGTCATTATAACTAAAAATTGTGAACTAAGAATAACAGCTTTGAGGAAAAAGCCTTGAAGAGGTGGTGAATGCCCTCTCAACTGTTGCGTGAAACGAAGAATTCTAGTTGGAGACTTGCGTGAGGTTCTCAACTTTTGCATATCTGTGTGAGGCTCTTAGTTTTTTGCATCTCCACTATAACCTCCCTCAATTGAAACACTACTCCTTTTTAGGAGGAAACCTTGATATGCTTGCTGCAACGTAAAGGATATTGAAGCGCTGAGATTGATATCCGTATCTGTTGGGCTGAGATAGGGCAATATCCCCCATCGGATAGTAAGCTCTACTGTTGCTTTCATAACTGCAGAGTCTTGAAAATTAATGCTTTCATGTCCATGGAATTGGCATGGAAGGATGAAGCCAATGTGTAGGAGAGACGTAGATCTCGAGCCACATTGGTCTGGCCTGAAGAAGATAACTTGGATAACGGACTTAGGGCTTGTTCTGATGTGTCTTGGTGATTGCTCTCTTGAACATGGGGTTGGTCCAGTGTCGAGGGTTACCTTGAACCCTAAGTTGGTGTGACCTTTGTGTTAAGACTGCATGGAGAACCCCTTGAGTTGCCTCTGTGTGGAGAATCCCTTGACTTTATTTACAGAGATACCCTTCCAGATTTAGAGAAACATGCAAATTTAGGAGAAATTTCTGATCCATCCCCTTGCTTTAGGAGAGTTGGGGTTGTGGTTTCTGCTATGCAAGGCCCCAGATTGCACTATATTCACATCCCTGAATCAAACTCGAGTCAACAATTTGGGGAACTGCTTGAAGATGTTGAAAATGCGGATGTCACATTTGATGTATCAGGGGAAAAATTTCATGCCCACAGAGTTGTTCTGGCAGCACGTTCCCCTGTATTTAAATCCATGTTTTTTGAGTCCTCTGGGGAGTGGAATGACAAAGAAATTAGCATCGAAGGCACAAGGCCAGAGGTGTTTAAGGTGAGCTTTCATTCTTCCTATGATTATGGAGTTGTGCTTTCTCTTTATTTTAATTTTGGAAGATTGGGTATTTTCCTTGAGCTTGTAATTTTTTTCCTTTAAAGGCATTCTTGGATGAATGGAAATTATTTTGCATTATATGTATATACTGTAGTGTATGGGAGAGGCTTATGTTTACAGGTTATGCAGAAACTTGTGGACAGTGAAGGGCTTGCCAAAATGTTCGATGTGCCTTTGTGGATGGTTCGACCTACTTCTTCAGCCTCACTAAAGACTTTGCAGGGGAGAACTGGATCCTCTGATGTCTTTTCATGTGTATTTTTCTTCAAACTGAGTATACCAGTTTCATGTTTAAACCTCTGAAGACTTTTGACACCATTGGTTCCAGCAGCATCCAAGCTATTCCCATTTTGGTGTGTAATGCTAGAATTATCAGAGATTTTTGATCCACCTGCCTTTTCTTTTATCAGCTTCTGAACCCTATCCTCAGCTTCTTGATTTACATCAATTGAGCTGTTGTTTGTAAGCCCAGGTGAACCAGTGTCATTGAAGGACTGGAAACCAAGCCCATCTGCAGAGCTAACTGCAGACTGCTGCTGCTGTTGAGATCTTGGAGATTGGTCTGTATGTATAGGCTTCCCAAACAACAGAAAAGGTGTGCTCTTCGACGTAGAGCTAGTGGTGCACCTACTGATTTTATGCTCACTCTGTGATGAATTTCCCATGGTCAGCAAACAAGATAGACTATTGTGCACCTCAGACCTTTCGAGCTGAGAAACGCTTCCTATATTGAGTTCCGTGGATACACGTGTGGACATAGCGACTGGTTCTTGGTGCTTCACATTATCTAAGAACAATCTAGATTGGATGTTGTTATGATGTATATCTGAGAAACTCATCCCATAAATAGTATCATGCCTGGCTCCCTGCATGCCTGCAGGTACATTTTCTGAAACACTGTGCCAAGGGTTTATCTGCCCTAGCGCATTATTGGTGAGAGTAGCCATTTGGAGTCCCATGATCCCCCTTTGCCCCTCAAGATGAAACTCCAGAGGCTGAGTAACTAGGAGATTCTTCTTTGGAAGCATAAAGGGTGTCATTTGGATGGCAGGCATGTTGGAAACAACCTCTACCATCCAAGGGCTTACTCTTTTGACACTTTGTAACAACTCTGGCTCATCCCATGTTACCTGTTGCACAAAATTCCCAGCAATGATATTCAAAAAGTTTCCAGTGCTACTCCGTCATTTGATCTGTTCAGATCCAATCTTCACATTCATATACTCTGGCTTCTAACTAAGAACTGGTGAAAGAAAAGCTTCAAATGTTCTTTAAAAAAGTGTTCTTATGCGTCAATTATAAATAAGCCCATAATGGGTTAGCTTCTTTACATATGTTATAACTCATAGTTTACACCATACCAAATCCAAAACACCATTGATTACTGGCAAACTTTACAGATCACATCTAGAGGGTGGTTTTCAGGTCAATTGTAATCTAATACAAATCATAATTGACAACTGGGTTAAAATATTCAAGTAGCCTCTACTAGGTCCTGTCTATTCCTTCAGAGACCGAATATCAAGGAATACATCATATGCTAGACAGCTGGCTGCTTTGCAGCAATGACTATTATGACTAAAACTCGTTTGTATTGTGGTGTGTATAAGCTGAAACATAATTATCCCAACTGAACTTAACAGTATGGAAGGTGAACTTGACAAGCATACAGAAGCCCAGCGTTACCAGACATCTTTTCCTCTAAGTAAAATTTTGTATTATATCAGACCCAATGGCAACTCAAAAATTTGGTGTTTGAACATCATATAAAATTGGGTTACGGATAATAAGCCAAAATAGGCATAAGTTTGCTGCAGAATATCACACTGGGCTTGCCAAAATGTTCGATGTGCCTTTGTGGACAGTGAAGGGCTTGCCAAGAAGATGGTAGAGGTATTATCCAGTTACCTTTTCATTATTACAAATTTGGGTTTTGGAATGGATGTGCCTTTGTGTGTGTCTGTCAAGTGTCTGTCAAATTTCTCATTTCAATTGGAAATCATGACAACCCAACCCTTTGACAATTTTTTCAAAATAAACACCGTGCTCATTAGGCATCGCTTGTGCTACAAGTTTACTGCTTATAACAGAACAACTAACAGATGCTGAAATATCATCAATAGAATGGCAGGGATGTATCATTTCTTTTACTGCTCTCAACCATCAACTTATGCCCAACTTCATTTATTGGTTGGTATTCATTAACATGGCTGAAGGACAAATGTTCCTGTAGGTTTCGGACCAAAACCTACATTGACCAAAGCTCTTTTTACGTCCCGGAATGGTGCCTCTTGTTCCTTGATCCACCTTTCCCTTGATCTCTAGCTCTAAATATACCTTGTCAGTTTCTCCTGTTTGCTCCTGAAATACTCTGAGACTACCATGTGACCGGAGTTTTGTTAGGTGTTGTCTTTCTAGTCCACGTATGCTCAAGAAAATGCATGCTAAGTAGGGTTGAATTACTCCACCTTCTCTACACAAACCGCATTCCAGAATTTCATGCTGAATTTTCTTGCAAGTTACTGATCTGCCAAGTTGGGTACTTGCACCAAATTACCAGTTTTTACTTCCAAATGAAATAGGGATGGAAGACTTGCACAAACTTATTGGATATTTAAGCACCCTGAATATGTAGCTTTCACTTTCTCAACAATAAAACCAGAGTAGCCTTTGCAGATTTTGAGTCTTAAGGAGTCATCTCCCAAACTGGACCCTGTGGATGTCCTTATAATAAGAATGCGAGCTACAAGAACAAGAGCATCATCAGTATAAGCAAACCTCCCATCCTCTACCTTCAGAACTTGATTTACTAGGTGTTCTTCAAGTTCGATGGATAAGGCACACCTCATAACAAGTTCATGTAACAGGTTAAAGCATGCTCTGTGAAAATGTTCAAGGAAGTGTTTTTCATAGGACATATCTGAAACACCAGCCCCATCCATTATTTCATCAACTGAAAGCTGTGGCTGTAGCATTCGTAAAAGAGCACTGACATGTTCTTCATTAAGTTGGTGGCAGGCTTCTTTGTAAATAGAAGAATGCCAATCTGGAGAAAAAATGCACTCTTTAATAAAATAAGCACTTCAACAGCTCCTTGTAAAGGAATATTATTGGAGTCAGAAACACTGTCATTTGCAGAGCAGGGCTGTTCATGTCCAGGAAATGCAACAAAATGAGAAACCGGCGATGCATACAAGAAATCTATTTCCATTAAAATACCCCAAAAATACAATAAGCAATATAAATTAAATTAGATTCAAATTTCACATCACAATATGTTAGTCTATAAGACAACAAATCCCATCATAACTCAGCTCAATTAAAGTAAAACAGTACACATTCATGTCAGAATAGATTAATCATTCTACTATCTACAACATTGGAAACATAATAACGTGCAAAGTGTATTATCTGTAAGGTTGGAAAGTGCCAGATTTAGTAGTAGTTACTGTCAAGTAATATCTGTTGCTACTCGTGGAGTGGTCATTAAGCCAATGCCACTGGGTTGATCTTGATCACCATGGGCGATGCCATCTAACATTCTATCTTCACTCTCTTGCGCAAAACCTCCAAAGAAAGTGAACGTCACCATTATTTTGCAGTTCACCATAACCTCACACTCTAGTGGCCTCAACTTGGTTCTCTGGTTCTTGTCCATATTCAGTTCAACTCTGGTTACATGGTGATGAATCTGTGATCTGTGAGTGTAAAGCAAAATGGACTTCAGTTTTGTTGTTGAAATCTAACTAAAAAAATTTCAATTTGGGAATATAAAAAATGGAAATTTAAAATTCAGGAATCCTTTTGAATAACCAACGAAGCAAGTGAATCACGGCTCCATATTGTTCCCAAGAGCATGGGTTCAAGTCGAGACTTGTTGTACGTGCTGCAACTTGACCTTCTGATTGTTAAATTTATAGGTTTAATCTTTATTTGAGGCCACAAGCTGACATTATTGTATTTATTATGGCCAAGAGCCTACCTTTGTGTAACACTTTATTATATTGTTTTTTTTTGCTATTTTAGGCTAAGGCTGGCCTATTCAAACATCGTTGGGGCTAGCACCCTACCTCTTGGACGATGTATAAATTACATCATTCTTCATTTGCTTTATTCATTGAAGTGATTAATTCTTTATCATAAGCCAAAGGTTCTCCCTTTTGCTGTTATAGTGCTTTGGTTATGGTTGTGTATCTCTTTGGCGCACTTACTGTTATGACTATGGCTATGGGTCTTGTTACCACTCATTTTGCATGGGTGTTCTCTTGTAAATTTTTGGAAGGGGTTTGCAGCATGGTGCCTATGGGGCTATTTCCTGGGGTTCTCTTCCTTTGACATGTTTGAGATGGCTTTGATTGATTGTAGCTTTCCTCATCTTGCATACTTTATCATTGATTGGGTCCTCTCCATGAACAGAGGTACAGCCTGTAAAGTAGCTATCTTTGGAGGCAATTTGGCTGTTTAATGATGGTGATTCTTTTGATTAACAACACTGACTCAAGATATCAAGTTTATGTTTCATCAAAACCAATTCTCTGCAATTGAATAAAGAGAATATTTTAGATCTGAAGAAGACAAAGAAAGTAGATATGAGGGTGGGTTCTAAAGGGTTGTAAACTCGGAAAAGGGAAAAATGTTAGTCCTAATAGAAACATGGCTTGGGTAGGATATCTTCCATACTGTACTGCAAAACATGAGCTGATGAATTCTGCCCCAAATCACACTCATCTACAGACCAATTAAATGGTTTATAAAGCATCCCAAGCATCCACAGTTTCTAAGAGACAATACCACTGCAGGTATTTCATATGGGTGACATTCTTGTTATAACAACCATTATGTGTTTAAAGAAGAAGAGTATGATGATAGTCAGGTCTATAAGAAAACATCTTTGAGGTAAATCCTTGTTAGTGCATCATCAGTAAACACTTCTGTGGTTTTCAAACAAGTCAGCTCCTTGTCACTATTGCAGGAAAAAATATATGCACTGATACAACACCAACCTTCTATGTTAATCCATGTGCACAAGGAGATAAACCTGCATTTGTGTCTTCCCATTGCTTCAGCAGATTCAGCGCTAGATCCCCCTGTTCAAACTGCTTGTTCCTTGTATGTAAATAATTCCATGCCTTTTGGCACCTCTTTTGGTTCCTTATAGACTAAATTGAACGAATGTGCTTAGTCAATGTTTTGTAGGTCGTATTGGAGGCCCACTGTATTCTTAAATGGCATCGAAGAAGTCTAAACAATGACTCTTGACATGGCCTCTGGATTGTATACAGTCCAACAATCCAAGAATGACTCTTGACTAGTGTGAACCGGTATATGTTTCCAAAAAAAAAATTTAATTTTTTTTAAAAAAAATTCAAAAGGCGTCGCTTAAGCGACGGTTAGTTCTGTCGCTTCACCGACGATTAATCTGCATATTCGTCGCTTAAGCGACGGTTTTACCTGTTGCTAAACCGACGCATAAACTGTATATTCGTCGCTTCAACGACGGTTTTCAAGTGTTTTTTCAAAATTTAATATAAATTTTATGTCGGATAACCGACGCCTTATATTTAACCCCGTCGGTAAAGCGTCGGTTTTTAAGTGATTTTTTTTTAATTTTAAATGGATTATATGTCGGATAACCGACGATGTATATTCAACCGACGGTTACATAAGTGTCGCTTAACCGACGGTTAATTAGGTGTCGGATAACCGACGACAAGTTTCCGACGCTTATAAAAAAACCAAAGTGTCGTACATGCGACAGGGAAGTGTCGAAAATCTGACATGACGGCCGTCGGATTTTTGGTCGAAATGTAGTAGTGTTTCCTACAAGTTTTATACCCTAATAGAAATCATAGATTTAATATAAAGTATATATTTTTCTCCATTAACTATAAAATAAGAGAATTAAAACAACGTAAACACTTACAAAGTCCACAATTAATTTTTTATACGCCAACATATACTTGCAACCCATACTTAACCCAATTTCAATCAATTCTTCTGATTGCTCTTCTTTGTATGTTAGCACCTGTTTGAAGACATCTAATGATGGTCGGTGTAAAAATAAAATAAAATTTAAAGATCACAACCAATATGAAATATTAAGTTGATATAATGAAATCACAATTACTAGCCAACTTTGCAATCGACCATTTTATTCCTTATCGTCTTGTCTTATGTGTGGAATGGGTTCCCTTTTCTTTTCTTTTCCCCAACATAACAATTGAAAACTACTATTTAATGATAAATTATTTATTTTGTACATAATAGAAAATTTCAATGATTACATACATGTGAAGCACGTGGTTATTGAGATAGCTCCTCCTACAATTCAATTATGTCCATTTCTTTGACCAAATCCTTGTACACTTTTTTGGACATCCTTATTGGCATATATCGAAGATCACCTCGTATATCCTTTGGGATTTTCATAATCTTCCTAGCAATTTAACATGGCATTAATCTATTTTTATATTTATATGAAAATAAAGTAAATCTAATAGAATTAATAGTAATATTAAAGGAATGCTTTAATATTAATATTCTAGAAAAAACATCTTCAGGAATATTACTTTTTGAATGATTTTTTGTTGTTCTATGCTTTTGCAATTGCAATTCTAACAAGGTCTCATTAACCACTACTCTAAAAATGCTTCATGTAGTTTAGTTATAACCAGGTTCCTTGAATCATCGGATTGGTTTAATGTATTGTAAGGGAAAAGTGTGTATATATGTTCTTTCCACTATATCCCTCATAGTTTTGTAAAAAATAATTCCCCTCTCATTAATTCCCAACACCACTACATATGAGCTAAGGACCAAATAATCATAATTTATATCTTCCGTAATTTTTACTTTCTTATGATTCCATTATGTTCCCTTGTTGTTAGTTCCTACAAAACATAAACATATGTGAGATATATTATTTGAAACAAGTTATCAATATACTTAAGTATGTTGTTTCCAAAAATTAAAAATTAAAAAAAAAACTCATAAAATTGTAATTTTTGATTCACTAGACTCAAGTTTTTGTGTTCTTCTGCACTTAGATTGTGAATAATCTTATTGTGCTTCTTCATTTTCTGAATCTAGATGACACACATTAACCAATACATATTAGTTAAACTAAAATATCATATTTTCATAGACAATTATTTCACAATATACAATAGCTTGCATCAACATCCAATTAGATTGATCATCATTCTTCGTTGGAACTATTGTCAATACTTGAGCCACTTGCATGAATTGGGTTATTTGGTGAAATGTTTTGTTTATTTCCTCCATTCTACTCCCTGTCATCTTCCTTCCTCTACAAACATAAAAATAAAGTGTACTGACTATATCTACATTGGTAGACAATGCATTAAACTAAAATAAATAATATACATGATCATTAGGTAAATTGAAAAGTGTACCAAGGAAATAATTGTGTGTTGAACAATACACATTCTTTCAAAACCAAGGTTTATTCCATATCTTAACAATTGTTCAGTTGGCTCCTCTCTGTACTATGTTCCCTATAAGTTTTATAAACCAATTGAAATCATATATTTAATATAAAGTATATTTGTTGCTCCATTAATTAAAAAATAAGAGAAGTAAAACAACATAAACACTTACAAAGTCCACAATTAATTTTTGATACGCCAACATATAATCGCAACCCATACTTAACCTAATTTCAATCAATTTTTCTGGTGGCTCTTCTTTGTATGTTAGCACCTATTTGAAGACATATAATGATCGTTGGTGTAAAAATAAAATAAAATTTAAAGATCACAACTAATATGAAATCTTAAGTTGTAATAACGAAATCACAGTTACTCACAAACTTTGCAATCAACCATTTCCTTCCTTATCGTTCTGTCTTATGTGATGAATGGGTTCCTTTTTCTTTTCTTTTCCCCAACATAACAATTGAAAACTACTATTTAATGCTACATTATTTATTTATGTAGATAATAGAAAATTTCAATGATTACATACATGTGAAGCACATTGTTGTTGAGATAGCTCCTCCTACAATGCAATTATGCCCATTTCTTTTACCAAATCCTTGTACACTTTTTTGTACATCCCTATTGGCATTTATCGAATATCACCTCGTACATCCTTTGGGATTTTCATAATATTCCTAGCAATTTAACATGATATTAATCTATTTTTATATTTATATGAAAAGAAAGTAAATATAATAGAATTAATATTAATATTAAAGGAATTCTTTAATATTAATATTCTTAAGAAAACATATTTAGGAATATTAATTTTTGAATGATTTTTTTTTGTTTTATGCTTTTGCAATTGCAAGTCTAATAGATCTCATTGGCCACTGCTCTAAAAATGCTTGATGTAGTTTAGTTATAACCTGGTTCCTTGAACCATCGGATTGGTTTTATGTATAGTATGTATATATGTTATTTCCACTATATCCCTCATAGTTTTGTAAAAAATAATTCCCCTCTCATTAATTTCCAACACTACTCCATATGAGCTAAGGACCAAATAATCATCATTTATATATTTCATAATTTTTACTTTCTTATGATGGCATTATGTTCCCTTGATGTCAGTTCCTGCAAAAAATTAAACATATGTGAGATAGATTATTTGAAACAAGTTATCAATATTATTAAGTACATTATTTCCAAAAAAATATTTAAAAAAAACTCATTGAATGGAAATTTTTTATTCACGAGACTCGTCCTTCTGCAATTTCTCCATCAAGTTTTTGTGTTCTTCTGCACTTGGATTGTAAAGAATATTATTGAGCTTCTTCATTTTCTGGATCTGGCTGACGCACATTAACCAATACATATTACTTAAACTAAAATATCATATCATCATAGAAAATCATTTTGCAAGATACAACAGCTTGCATTAACATCCAATTAGATTGACCATCATTGTTCAATGGAACAATTGTAAATACTCAAGCCACTTGCATGACTTGGGTTATTTGGTTGAATGTTTTGATGATTGCCTCCATTGTACTCCCCATCGTCTTCTTTCCTCTACAAACATACAAATAAAGTGTACTGAGCGTATCTACATTGGTAAACACTGCATTAAACTAAAATAAATAATATACATTATCATTATGTAAATTGAAAATTGTACCAAGGAAATAATTGTGTGTTGAACAATACACATTATTTCAAAACCAAATTTTATTCCATATCTCAACAATTGTTCTGTTGTCTCATGTTCGTACTTTGTTTCCTACAATTTTATACCCCAATAGAAATCATAGATTTAATATAAAGTGTATTTGTTGCCCCATTAATTAAAAAATAAGAAAAGTAAAACAACATAAACACTTACAAAGTCCACCGTTAATTTTTAATACGCCAACATATACTCGCAACCCATACTTAACCCAATTTCAATCAATTCTTCCGATGGCTCTTCTTTGTATGTTAGCACCTATTTGAAGACATCTAATGATGGTCCGTGTAAAAATAAAATAAAATTTGAAGATCACAACCAATATGAAATCTTAAGTTGTTATAACGAAATCACAATTACTCACAAACTTTGCAATCGACCATTTTCTTCCTTATCATCATGTCTTATGTTCTAAATGGGTTCCTTTTTCTTTTTCTTTTCCCCAACATAACAATTGAAAACTACTATTTACTGCTAAATTATTTATTTATGTACATAATAGAAATTTTCAATGATTACATACATGTAAAGCACGCTATTGTTGAGATAGCTCCTCCTATAATGCAATTATGTCCATTTATTTGACCAAATCCTTGTACACTTTTTGGACATCCCTAGTTTCATTTATCGAAGATCGCCTCGTACATCCTTTGGGATATCCATAATCTTCCTAGAAATTCAACATGACATTAATCTATTTTTATATTTATATGAAAATAAATTAAATCTAATAGAATTAATATTAATATTAAAGGAATGCTTTAATATTACTTTTTTAATGATTATTTTTTGTTGTTGTATGCTTTTGCAATTGCAAGTCTAACGGGTCTCATTGACCACTTCTCTAGAAACGCTTCATGCAGTTTAGTTATAACCTAATTCCTTGAATCATCGGAATGGTTTGATGTATTGTAAGTGGAAAGTATGTATATATGTTATTTCCACTATATCCCTCATAGTTTTGTAAAAAATAATTGCCCTCTCATTAATTCCCAACACCTGTCCATATGAGCTAAGGACCAAATAATCATCATTTATATCTTCCGTAGTTTTTACTTTCTTATGATACTGTTATGTTCCCTTGTTGTCGGTTCCTGCAAAACATTAAACATATGTGAGATAGATTATTTGAAACAAGTTACCAATATTATTAAGTACATTATTTCCAAAAAAAATATTTAAAAAAAATACTCATTGAATAGCAATTTTTTATTCTCCAGACTCATCCTTCTGCAATTTCTCCATCATATTTTTGTGTTCTTCTTCACTTAGTTTGTAAAGAATCTTATTTAGCTTCTTCATTTTCTGGATTCGGATGACACACATTAACCAATACAGATTAGTTAAAATAAAATATCATTTTTCATAGACAATTATTTCGCAAGATACAACGGCTTGCATTAACATCCAATTAGATTGATCAACATTCTTCATTGGAATTGTTGTCAATACTCGAGCCACTTGCATGACTTGGGTTATTTGGCTGAATATTTTTTTGATTGCCTCCATTGTAATCCCCGTCCTCTTCTTTCCTCTACAAACATAAAAATAAAGTGTACTGACTGTATCTACATTGGTAGACAATGCATTAAACTAAAATAAATAATATGCATGATCATTATGTAAATTGAAAAGTGTACCAAGGCAATAATTGTGTGTTGAGCAATACACATTCTTTCAAAACCAAAATTTATTCCATATCTCAACAATTGTTTTGTTGGATACTATCCGTACTTTGTTTCCTACAAGTTTTATACCCCAATAGAAATCATAGATTTAATATAAAGTATATTTTATGCTCCATTAATTAGAAAATAAGAGAAATCAAATAACATAAACACTTACAAAGTCCACAATTAATTTTTTATACGCCAACATATACTCGCAACCCATACTTAACCCAAATTCAATCAATTCTTCTGATGGCTCTTGTTTTTATCTTAGCACATGTTTGAAGACATCTAATGATGGCCAGTGTAAAAATAAAATAGAATTTAATTATCACAACCAATATGAAATCTTAATTTGTTATAACGAAATCACAATTACTCACAAATTTTGCAATTGACCATTTTCTTCCTTATCACCATGTCTTATGTTCTAGATGGGTTCCTTTTTCTTTTCTTTTCCCCAGCATAACAATTGAAAACTACTATTTAATGCTAAATTATTTATTTTTTACAAATAGAAATTTCCAATGATTACATACATGTGAAGCACGTTGGTGTTGAGATAACTCCTCCTACAATGCAAGTTTGTCCATTTCTTTGACCAAATCCTTGTACACTTTTTTGGACATCCCTATTGGCATATATTGAATATCACCTCGAACATCCTTTGGGATTTTCATAATCTTCTTACCAATTTAACATGACATTAATCTATTTTATATTTATATGAAAAGAAAGTAAATCTAATAGAATTAATATTAATATTAAAGGAATGCTTTAATATTAATATTCAAGAAAAGACATCTTTAGGAATATTACTTTTTGAATAATTATTTTTTGTTGTTGTATGCTTTTATAATGGAAAGTCTAACAGGTCTCATTGACCACTGCTCTAGAAACGCTTCATGTAGTTTAGCTATAACCTAGTTCCTTGAATCATCGGATTAGTTTTATGTATTTTAAGTGGAAATTGTGTATATATGTTCTTTCCATTATATCCCTCATAGTTTTTTAAAAGATAATTCCCCTCTCATTAATTCCCAACACCACTCCATATGAGCTAAGGACCAGATAATCAGCATTTATATCTTCCATAATTTTTACTTTCTTATGATGCCATTATGTTCCCTTGATGTCGGTTCCTACAAAACATTAAACATATGTGAGATAGATTATTGGAAACAAGTTATCAATATTCTTAAGTACATTATTTCCAAAAAATATATTTAAAATAAAACTCATTGAATAGTAATTTTTTATTCACTGGACTCATCCTTTTGCAATTTCTCCATCAAGTTTTTGTGTTCTGTTGCAATTAGATTGTAAAGAATATTATCAAGATTCTTCATTTTATGGATCTGGATAACAGTACACATTAACCAATACATATTAGTTATAAACTAAAATATAATTCAAACATATTAATTTCATATATGAATTAAAAACAAATTCCATTTTTTCTTGTTTGGATGCGTTTCCATTGTGTCGATTAGAATTAATGGTATTTGAACTATTATTACACATTTTGTATCAATATACAATTTGTAATATTAAATACATAAGTTAGCAAATGTATTTCACAAATAAATCACATGATTTTAAGCTAAAAACAAGTATGCATTACCAGTGCATTTGTACACATAAAAGAATGAAAACAATTATGTTCATTCTCGGAATTTGCAATGGTAAATTCCTACTAAAAGTAATGGTGCTTATATATGTATGTAGCGCATCGTATTTTTGTTTATTATTAGGGGAAATGTAGTGCACTTTTACACAAGGCATACCGGTGTGTTATGCTAACAATGACACATCAATAGCATTTAAAGTGTAAACAAAATATGAATCGGTAAACGAAAAAAGAAAAAATTCAGTTCAATCACAACATGTTCGTTGCTACTATTGAAAAAAAACAGGTGTTTATTGTTTACAATTGTTAGTAGCGCACCTAATTTCCGTGAAACATTTTTTACAATATTTTGTATCATGGGGTGCACTTTTAACCAGCGTAGATCCAAATCTTAGGCTCTATCAAGCGCCGAGAGGGATCCAATCTCTTCTTAGGTATCCATCGATTTGATTCAAACCAAAAGAGACAACTTTTTATTTAAGGTTCACATATAATATTTTTATTATTAATATTTAATATTATTTACAATCGACATATAATATTTATTATTATTTTTTATTTTATTAGGAATGAACATTACAACATTTTCCATACATGGTTTTAAACCACATGCAAGGCCCTCCTACAACCATGGGTTGTTTAGAAGGCCTTGCACATGGTCTTAAAACCATTTGCAAGGCCCTCCTAAACCATGTACAATAAAACCATGGGTTGTTTAGGAGGCCTTACACATGGTTTATAAATCATGTACAATAAAACCATGGGTTGTTTAAAAGACCTTGCACATGGTTTATATGCAAGTCCAACATTTTTTTGACGATAATTCAATTTTTTATTTTTTATTATTTTGTTAGATAGGAACATTACAACATCTCCCCCATATTGTTGTTTTTCGTGACCCACACTTTTTTATGGATAATTAAATTTTTACCTTTTTTATTGTTTTGTTAGGTAGGAAGATTACAACATCTCCCCCATATAGAGCGCAATCATAATTTGTAATGTTTGACTATGCATTAGTTACTATTTATTTTTAAAATATATATATCAATTTGGAGAGTACACTTGTCTATTTTCCTCTAATAAAAGAATAAACATAAATACTAATCCACCCCAAATTCTCTCATTTTATTCCTATAATAGAGAGCAAATATAAATACTAATCCATCCCAAATTCTTTTATTTTATTCCTATAATAAAGAACAAATATAAATAATAATCCACCTAAAATTCTAAAATATATAAAAATAAAAATACAATCTTAGTAACCAACAAATTTCACAATTCCCACAATTTTATTTAATTATTGACAATGCTCCACTGTCAATTATAGATATATAATAAAAAATATAACAAAGTTTATAAATAACACCAAAGCCAGTCAACTTGGACCCAATGAAATTGAAGAGCATACAGAAAGGTAAACGCCAATATGCCACTGAACACAAATTAAACCATAGAAGGGAGTTCATAGTTAACAAACTCGAGATTAAGAACAACCATGGTCTGGCTCACGTGGATCAGCTTGAGAGCTAGCGTCGCGTGGATCAGATTGAGAGCTAGCGTCATCAAAGATGAGAGCATGGTTTAAAGTATCATATTCGGATCTGATGGATGATGATGATAGCCTTGGCATTTTGATTCTTATGAACACTGCCTTGAACTTGCACAAAAGATGATGCCTGCTGCAACTACTTATTTTTATGCAAGATCCCAACTTGAAGCAATCACCGTCATTGATTAAAAAACCTCTGTATACGTGAGCCTTTAATTTGGCAACGACCCACCATGGAGAGGCCTTCTGTGCCTGCCTAAATATACAACTGGTCTCTTCTTTTGAGAGGTTTCTCCATGCTCAAATTCATCACAGATAAGACGATAACTATCAGTGAAAGAATATCCCATGTTGATAATTAATGAAATCAACAGATTTCATCCTATGCTTTGACGCTCTTTCAAGATCTCTTTATGTTTCACTGATACAGAATGAAGTACTGAAGAAGTTATAATTGATTATTAATAAGCTATTAAGGACCAAATTATAATAATAGATTATTCTTCAGATATCAAAAACTGTTTTCGAGATTTTTTCTTTTATTTTCCTCGACTTTCTCCTCACCGCATTAGTATTTGCTGCTTTGGCTGGAAATAAGAATAAGAATAATAATCCCGGTCTGACTGTTACTGGAAATGCTCCTGGGAATGGGAAATCCTGTTAAACTGCTTATGATGGGTTAGTCAGGCTTTCAGGCAGCCAGGAAGGACAGAAATAAAAAGGCACCCAGATATTTCAAATAATAATATCTTAATATAAAACTAAGCACAGTAAAATAAATTTTATTCATTTTTAATCGCTATTGCTAGCCTATATATTCACGGGGGAGATGGCCTGATCACTATTGCCTGTAGTCAATAATAATTACGCTTTCGCCGGCAGGAGTAGCAAATCACAAAAAATATAATGGAAGCAGTCAGTGTTCTATAATTACGAATATAAGACAGGCTTATATTTATTATCATATATTTATTTCAACAGCAGATTCGGACCAGGAAAAAAGATTAGTATTGAGATAACAATACTATTTTTCTCCACTTTAATCGTTATTATTCTCCAGTCTGTCTGGTTCTCTACCATTTAAAGCTCAATGCGTACTTCCACACAACGAAATTAGTAACAATATTATTTTTTTCAACTTTATTCTCTATTATTCTCCACTCTGTCTGGTTCCATTTAAAGCTCAATGCATACTTTCACACAACGGAATTTCCTATATTATGAGAAAAATTTCAAAGAAAGCGTTGATTGATCTTCCAAGCACGAATTTCATCTAATCCGTTCGCAAGATATTGACATTTGTTTCCATCAAATACACAAGAACTCACCTGTTTATTCTATCTCCTCTCTGTTCATCAACAAGAAAAATTACATATTTGTACAGCCATGATATTTTTGTCAACCATCAGACATCAGAATTTTTGTCAACCATCAAACATCAGAATTTTTATCAAGATGGACAACTATTACAAAACCCAGATGCTTGTATAGCTCCATATTTATATAATTATATAAGCAAATATCAATTCCTATTCATTGCTTCAAAGGCTGCGGCAAAAAATTAGAATCTCGAGCTCTAGACTGTTTGGGAAAAGGCTGCGGCTAAAAAAATAGTTTCTTGTAAAAAAAATAGTTACTTTCACTATTATTTTTTGCTGACATGTTAGTAACGTTACATCACATTACAAGATCTCTCCCATAATATTCACTTTCACTATTATTTTTTGCCGACATGTTAGTAACGTTACATCACGTGACAAGATCTCCCCCATAATATTCACTTTCACTATTATTTTTTGTGGACATGTTAGTAACGTTACATCACGTGACAAGATGTCCCCCATAATATTCACTTTCACTATTATTTTTTGCCGACATGTTAGTAACGTTACATCACGTGACAAGATCTCCCCCATAATATTCACTTTCACTATTACTTTTTGCCGACATGTTAGTAACGTTACATCACGTGACAAGATCTTCCCCATAATATTCACTTTCACTATTACTTTTTGCCGACATGTTATTAACGTTACATCACGTTACATCACGTTACATCACGTGACAAGATCTCCCCCATACTGGGCTGTAGAGCGCCTCTCGGCGCAATAAAAGCACACCAGTGCCTGATACAGAAACATGGCACACTAAAAACATCGAAAGATATATTCTAAACAAGTGAAATAGCAGCAAGGCTGCTTATACCTGCCTCTTAGAAATATTTTATTGTGATATTGTATATAGTTTAAAGCTAAAAGTTAAAGAAATTATGAAACATTCAAACTTGAAACAATGTATTAGTTGTTGCCATGGTACTTATATTTCTATGTGAGATTACTTGTTGTTTATAGGTTGTTGCATTACTTGTTACTTCTTGTAACTGTCATTGTTTATATTTCTATGTGTATATCAATTAATTAGTTATTAAGCAAGTCCTTGAAATTAAAGATCCAAAATGAGTTTACTTGTCTTTGTGAATAGGAGAGCTTTTGTCACTACCAATAGTTGAGATAAGCAACATAGATGCCTAGTACTCGGCTCTTAAAAATAGTTTAATAAATGTTACTTAAGAAATGGATATTGAATAACATTAACAATGTTGAATGCCTAATAAATACTTAACAATATAGATATT
>LPNX011163217.1:3992-35080 GCA_001517045.1 Pseudotsuga menziesii | reverse complement strand
ATGAATTATAGCATTGACTTGTCGTAAAACCTAAAGAACATTAGATAATCCAAGACAACGGATATAGCCCTAGTCCCGAAGGACGCTGTAACTTCAAAACACTCTCTTCAACTTTACTGAGAAAACACAAAGAGATTTAAAAATCAAAACATATACACTAGCAATGTATTTTAAATCATCTATATTGACAGATCTTGTCCTAGTTTGCCAAAAGAGGCTGTCGAATCCAAAAGGTGCTCTTCAGGTTTAACGAGGGCACACAAAAGGTTTTCAAGAAAAGGTATATACTGAAATTCATTCACAACCACAGGGAAAAAATTCACCAGCACCGAGTTTAACAAGCCACATTCTAGACCCAATTCGTGTTTAGAAACAGGTAGGTTTTCAAAATGCATTTCATAAAAATCGCACTCAAACACTAAAGGTAGAATGACTCTGGTGTAGATATAAGCGTAGAGGTTTCTCCCATCAAATTGCAGTGATCAAGGGGTTCAAAGGTAAAATGTTGCATACTTTGGTCAAGACTTAAGTGTACATTGCATTCAAGGGTTCAGAGAACAAGGAAGATTTGTCCAGATCTAACCATGAAATAGAGTCTAAACAAGCCATTTCAAATAAGATCCTGCCCTAAACGAGCTATAGATCTAACACTCATAAGGATCATGCAGCCATGATCTAGATATGAAATGAATTTAAAACAAAAAACCCTAAATCAAATTTTATCCAAACTGATACATTGATACCATACACGTTCGAAGAAAGTGAGATCAAGCTCCCCCTCCTTCAATGGTCTCCTCCTATCTGTGTATCGCCTACAAGAAATGACTCGTTATCATTTATCACAGGATTACTAATTTTTTTTCCCCTTCTTCCATCATTCCTCCTATTTTTATAGCAATTTCAAGAGATGATTCGTTATCCCCCTTCACAGGTTTCTAGTTTCCTACCCAAAAGATTTACACCCATAGGATTCCCTCAACGTAGCATTAAAGGCCTCCATCAATGCATCCTTAAAGGCCTCCTTCAACGTAGCCATCCTTGCCTTCAACAATGCTCAATAAAACACTCTTGAACGCCCCTGACAAGCATTCAACACGTAGAATGAAAGCCCCCCATCAACGCAGCAGTACAAACATTTTCCTCTGCTCAAAATGGCTCGTGCCCTATTCCATTTATCACGGAGAGACCCAATTAATAATAACGGAACTAAAATATTTGATATTCTTTTTAAATGAAAAAAGGAGGTTTCTTTCCCATTAAATATTTTTACCTCAATAAATAAAATAAACTAAATTTTGTAACTACCCTTAGTTATCTTTTCGATGCTAATAAATATATATCTCCTTAACTTGGTAAACACAATCATACTGGTTTAATATATATTTATTTTTTGATTACTTAATAACCCATTTCCTTGTAACTTTTGATGCTTATATATATATTCTTGACTTGGTAACCCCATTAGGTGAAACACATTTATAATGGTTTTATATATATTTATTTGTGATTACTTAATAAACCATTTCTTTGTAAATGGAATCCTATTATAGGATTTAATGCATCATGATAGAATCAACAAATATATGTATACCTTTATGTCTTTCAAAGGTAATTCGTATTGTGGATTGTGTATGTATTCATGTATCTAAGAATAGCTTGTATCTATACTTATAAATGTGGTTCATTTCACTAAAAGAAAATTACTTTCTTCGCACCTCTATGAGAAGATAAACATATCACCTTTAATTAAATTAGGATAAGTATAATATAATCCTTTCCATAAGAAAGACTACGTTTCTTATTATGATTTGTAGGGAGGATTTTCTTGGCACTTCATGCCTGAGATAAGTATTAGGTGAGCATTTATCTTCAAAAGACTCAAAAGGAAATCAATTTAATTCAACTTAGGGTGAGATTAAACTGCTTAGGTCCCAAGGAAATTGGTATTCTTCTTCCGATTACTCATCGTTTTTCTTTTCCCCCTAGTGGATTCATCCCCCACATCATTCTTGTTCGTGTCATGTTTTCAGTATTCAAACCGTACCATTTCATCAAATACTTTCATACGGGTAGGGTAGGTACTTACAGTGTCGCTTTACTTACACTGTGTTTTTGAGTCGATGTAGGAAGGGGATTTTACAATTCTTTTAGATATAGGATTCCTTTATATATGCATATGTGTTCGAAGATGAACTTAGAGTACCTGATGTGTAGAGCTCAACATCCTAGGATGAGCACTGAGTGATATAAATAATCTCTCTCCTTCTGAAAATAAAAGATAAAGAATGACATTTTATTTATATGAGTCTCTTGGTTTTGCTGTAAGTTTGTTACCTCGAAGTATGTTTTTTTTCTATTTTTCTTTTGAGTTGAGACTAATTAGTAGTAAAAAAAAAGTCATGATTTTCACATAAAATTTTACGAGTAGTTATCACTTTTACTATTAATTATTTACAGCATAAATAGATTGATTCGTATTCCAATAATACAGAAAAATACATGGAACTTTATGCAAGGTGAAGATAGTTCCTTGCTCCTTGATCCTGTAGCATTTCCTCTCATTGGTTAGAGCCTTGATACCCAACTAGATGATCCACTCTCTCGACCAACGTTAATCCTGCTGGCCCTAGGAAATCGATTGGTTTCTTAGACCCCGAGCCCACGTGCCAATAAATCCAATAGAAGATTCCTTGTTTCTCGATTCTAATTTGTTTTTTTGGCTCTTGAGTTAATCCCCTCCTTTGTTACATCACTCTCTTTCTCTTTTTCTTCTAAAATTTTCCCCCAAAATACTCTCCAAAAAATCACCCTCCAAAACCATTGGATCCCCCTCCTTATACCTCCTTCCCCTTTTTTCTTCCACTCCCTTCCCTTATTCCACCCCCTCCTTCATATTAAAATACTAAGTATTACTTATTCCTATCTTGGGCAGTACAACTAGTTCAAATTATTGAAGAAATTAGTTGTATGTTAATAAATTTTCATGAACTGTCCAATTCTTCACCCTTCATGAGGCAGCATGAATTTATTGAATGGTTATCCCATTGAACTGAATATGTTAAATTTAAAACATTTAACCGATTGAAAAATGACAACAATATTATTTGTTTAATTATTATGTTTAATGGTAAAATAATGGTAATAACAGTATTGCCAATTATTATTTGTTATTGATAACATAATAATAATTACTGATAATAAAAAAATAATAATAATAGTAATAATAATAATTTATATTATTAATCAATAAATAATTAATTTTAGTATTATTATTAATTGATTGAAATAATAACATTGACATGTATCTATTTATTGTTAAGTACCCTCACACTAATCTATTACGTTGTTTCTTAATAAATAAGGTACATTTATAGGATTAAATAAATCACGATTACTAGTTAGCCCATCTAACTATCCCAGGTTAATGTTTTTAAATTAATATTTCATAGTGACATTACTTCTCTTAATTGTTTTGTACAATTAAAAAATAGTTTTGTTGGCTCATTCATACACATTCGCTAACAACTTAAACATCCATTTTCTGAATTGATCAATACACAAATATTTGGTTGCTTATTACAACTTATATGATTATCTAACATATTACGTAGTTGTATATTCATACTAGAGTGCATGTGTGAGGTCTGCATGCATGGCCAGTACATGCATAGACTTCACATGTACTATAACCGAACAACCAAAATTCTAGCTGATACTAATAATATTTCATGCAATAGGACAAGTATACAAGTATAATATGATTTCTTTGACATTCATAGTTATTTAACAATTATGTTTTTATTAATCAGTCAATCAAGATTGGTACCTACCATTACTAATTTGGTGTCATCAATGTCCAATGTTAAAAAATAATAACTAATATGTCCTCCAACCCTAACCTACGTCCACATCCTCCCTTTCCTTCCTCTTCTAGTAAAAAGTGGATGATAGTTGTATTGGCCTTCCCATATAGAACCTGAGAGCAGTAGCATCGGCTAACTAGTGGACCTAGCCTCACCTAGTAGGCATCTGACCATTGTTATCACAACATCTCGGGGAGCATCTATCAGCACTGCCCTCCCATGACTTTGAGTATCATAGTGACATAGGGTGGCAAATACATCCATCCCTCTCAACACACTGAGTCTATACCCCATCAAACCATACTGTACTACTATCGATTTTATTGGTACGTGCCATCATACCATTGCTTCAGAAATTAAGGCTCTATTCAAGATATCTATTACATCACACTTCACATCATGTACCCAGCTATCACATAGCCCATGTACCCTACGGGTTAGCACTATGCAACCATGCATTCATTAAAATATTAAATCAATAATTGGTTCATATTATCAACATTATTTCCTTACATCACATAATATCATAAAATTGATTGCATCATGGGTGGGTATCCCTGTACAAAATCATACACATCACATAATATCAATAATTACAATCAATTATACATTTTTGTTATGAAATTGAGGAATATGATGATGACTACCACATAGTAATTGCATAAGCTCAGTAATGTCATAACAATGATAACATCATAATCATAGCATCTGCATACGTACGTTAATCATCATCACATCATAATCAAAGCATCTAGTATAAGCATGATAACACCATAATATCATAATCAGAGCATAAGCATGATAACATCATAACATCATAATCATAGCATAAGCATGATAACGTCGTAACATCATAATCAGTATATAATCACATATAACATGCCAAAAAATATAGTTTACTCAGTATAGCTCAGCCCACATATAATAAGTAAATGCAGTGTAATAAGTGTGAGTGATAAACATGCCTAAGTCAAAATATGGGGTGTTACATACACCAACCCTTCGGGAAACTTCATCATGAAGTTATAGTCAAAATAGCGAAGGAAAATATTGACGCATAGTGTCTGCATTGTCCGAGGTAGAAGATCATGGGCTATACCTGTCCCACTGGACCTTAAATTTGTCTGCATGGTGACTATGGAGCTATCAAACCCTACAATCTAGTATACATAATGGTTCGACTGTGAAGGTTCCCTCATCCGAGACCTGCAATTCCTTCCAATGAATTTTATGAGTCTCATCGGCTATGTAATGTCGCAATACTGAAACATGAAATACATTATGAGTTATGTGCAAGTGGGGTGACGGTGCATGACGATAAGCTATCGGTCTGATTCATTCAAGAATCTCAAATGGCCCTATGAAGCAAGGCGACAACTTGGTCCCGTTTCGAAACTGGATGGTACTTTTATTTGGTTGGATGTAGATAAATACATGATCCCCTACTAGGGATGATTTTAAGGAACCATACTTATTTAAAAGTGTATAAATGTTGGCGAATATTACCAATTCTTAAAATTCCAACTATAAAATTATTGGCGATATTTTTCAAAAAGTATTTTAATTTCCAAGGATTTTATATTGTTTATATAATAATTTGGCGATTTTTAGGGTGAAAATTTTTTACCCCATCAAAATTGGGTGAAACAAGGCTTCAAAAAATGTAAAATGGTGAATATTTTTTGGGGGAAAAACATGGAAAAATACCCCACTGGGCTAAAATTCGCCCCTAAAATTATCCCTGTCCCCTATCTCATAACTTCTATCAGTTCTTTGTGCATCATCATAATTTTTTTTTCTATCTTGTGCTTCTTTCAGTCGTTGTGTGATCTATACCACTTGCTCTTCCATCTTCTGAAGCAACTGAGGTCCAACTAAAACATGGTCCTCCAACCTGTCTCAACTGAGTGGATTCTTGCAAGGTATCCCATACAATGCTTGATATGGAAGCCTACCAATGGAGCTGTGATGACTGTTGTTATATGCATACTCCACTAGAGGAAGATATTTCTCCCACTATGTTTGATGATCCATAACATACATCCTAAGCATGTCCTTCATCACCTGATTCACCCTCTCTGTCTACCCATTTGCCTCAGGATGATAAGTTGAGCTTAAGTTCAGCTGGGTCCCTAATGCTGACTACATTCTTGTCCAAAATATGGAGGTAAATGTATGGTCTCGTTCAGAAATTATCTTCTTCAGAAATCCATGAAGGCGTACAATTTCATATATGAATACCCTTGCTACATATGTCACATCATAAGTGTCTCTGAATGGAATGAAGTGAGAAATTTTGCTTAGTTTGTTGACCACCACCAGTATAGCATTATGTCTCAAGGATGTGAGTGGAAATCCCACAACGAAGATCATGGAAATGACTTCCAATTTAGTCATACGACTATCTTGAGGCTGTAAGCAACCGACTGGGTGTCAATCATCTTCCTTGACTTGCTAACACTCTAGGAATTTCATGTTTGTATACATCTTCTTCACTCCAGGTTTCACACAATAATGTGCCCTATGGGCATCACTAAGGATTTCTTCTTTGAGATCACCTTATTTAGGGATATACATTCTCCCTTGATACCATAGAAACCCATCTTCCTCAATATGGTACCCATCATACTTCGACTCAAACTTCTTCCCATTTTCAATATCTAAGGTTACCTTTATATACCAACCATCCCCTAAGAGTTGTCCAAGCACTTTATCCTTCAAATCCACTTTCAAGGCGATTAAGGAGAAAATCCTCGCTCTTGAGCTTAGAGTGTCTTCCACCACATTCTCCTTTCCTTTTATATACGAGATATAAAATTCATACTCACGCATGAACTCACTCCATCGTCGTTATCTAGCATTCAGATCCCTTTGTGTAAAAATATACTGCAAGCTCTGATGATCTGTTTTAAGTGTGAAACTTCTGCCAACCATGTAAATTCTCCATAATTTTAGTTCCAACATTATTGTTGCTAGTTCTAGATCATGTGTGGAATATTCATCCTCATGAGAGTTCAACTTACAAGATGCATAAGATATTACCCCACCTTCCTACATTAGAACTGCTCCTAATCATTTCTTCAAGGTGTCAGTGCATACCATGAAGTCTTTATCCATGTCCGGTACCCATAAGATTGGTGCACTAGTTAGTAATCTCTTCAATTCAGCAAAATCAATACCATATTCATTGGTTCACTCATATCGGATTCCCTTTCAGTGTAATGTGGTGATGGGTTTCACAATCTTGGACAACCCTTGCATGAATCTTTGGTAATACCATGCTAATCCAATGAATCTATGCACCTCATCCGTATTCTTGGGAATTGTCCAACCCTTGATGGAATTCACCTTTTATGGGTCCACTAAGATCCCTTCTCTTGAGATGATGGGTCCAAATTGGTGACATAAGCATCTAACTTAGTGGTGCATACTCCTGATTTCATTTGCACCCCTTTACCTTAAGGCATACTACTTGTTTAACCCCTGAAGCCATCTCTACCAATTCAAAATCATCATTCTCACAGGATACCAACCTATAGTTATCTAATGCATATGCTGAAATAAAACTATCTGTTGCACCAAAATAAAATAAAATTTTAAGTTTGACATTGTTTACTTTTCTAGTGGATTCCACTACAATGGACTGATGTTCTTTCTAGTGATTGTGAATAGCTGCATGAATCCTATGATTGTTAGTAGAATTACCCATGGATGCTTTTCCTTTCTTATATCCCTTAGGACAATCTCGTTGAAAATGGAGAACTCCAAATCCCCAACAAGAGACATTTGGTGGTGCTTTCGTGTTGTTGGGAGGAGTCCTCTGGGATGATTTCCTTCCCCTCGATCCTCTAAAACCTCCTAATCCTCTATAATAATTACCATGTGTTCATCCTCGGTTCCCATGGTTTGCTGACGAACCCTGCGATACTGAGTTACCTGAAGTGTTAGATCTTAGGGCGAACCTGTTACAATAAGGAGGAGGTCTGCATTGTCCTCCTATCAATTACAATCATGGAGCCTTCCCTATCACACACTGATTGGATCCTATCAACTTGTTTCCTCCCTTTGAATCTGACATATCCTCAGCATAGAGAGAAGACTCAATTACCATCGAAACTAAATATGGCTTCTGTATCCATACTGTGGCCCTGATCTTGTAGTTGAGTCCATATACAAATCACTCCACCTGTCGATCATCTGAGTCCAAGTATGGAACATACTTTACTATTTCCATGAATATAGCTTCATACTCTTCCACCATCATGCTTCCCTGTACCAAAGCATTAAAGGAACCTGTCTATTGTTCCCTATAATAAGTTTAAAGATACTTCATGTTAAACCTTTCCTCGAATAACTTCCATGAAACAGTCAAAGGAGTAAGATGCAATTTTTTCTCTAGGTCTAACCACCAATTTAGGCCATCTCCCTTTAGTTGAAATATGGCCATTCTAGCCTTGGAACTGTAGGTATACTCGTTCAGTGTGAAGCACCTATTCATACCCGCAAGCCATGATTCAGCATGCTTACCCAGTCATCCTCCTAAAAACTCATGAAATTTTCAGGTTGTAGTCATGTCTGGTTGACAAGTCCAACTTTAGTTCCAACTTGACCCCAAAATGTATGAAAAAGAATGTAAAAAAAAAAGATAAGGATCACTCTGGGATCTTAACCACACCTTCCATGAAGTGGAAGAATACTAACATAGATTATGACAAAACTTACATGACATCATAACACCACAACATTACAAACTCAACAACAAGTATATGGCTGTATACTTTATTCTCATAAATGGGAAAGGAATGCATATACCTAGACATTTCGTCAGAGAACATATGGTATATTTTACATGTTTTTATTAATACATGATCGTGCATCCCTTTAAGGAAGCATTCACAAATGTAGCCACCTTACAACCTTATGTGCAGAAATACCCTCGTTTGAGATCCATTAGCTCTAAAACACATATGTGCACCTAAGTTTTCAAACAACAAAGAAATTCATTTAATGTAGATTTAACCAAACTTAAATGAGGAATAAAAAAATCAATTTGAGGCTGAAAGAATTAGTTTGTTATTCATATACAAACAAGTGTTCAGCATTCACAAATGTAGCCACCTTACAAAATGATGTGGAGAAATACTCTCATTTGAGATCCATTATCTGGGGATATCGGTTAGAGATAAGAATGTGGTATTAAATACCCTCAAAAACCTTCTAGATTAACCTATTCCACACCTTAAGTAAATCATCTCAAACAACATCAAATAATTCTATAAATGACCGAGTTCTCCATCCATCAACATGACCTAGCATCTTATCTAGCTATAATGTGTCAATCATAACCTAACATTTTCCCATTGAAGTAGATTGAAATAGATCCTCATTATTGACCTCCTCGACTAAACCTTCCATGTGAGCTACCATACTCATCATTCCCCCCAAATTATCTCTACAAGGCTCATTATAAAGGATAAATATCCCCTTTAGAGGGCCTTTTTGGTAATTTTAGTATTCATTCATTTCTCATGAGTCTTAAAATATTCATTCAGTCCTTAAGTCCCTTTATTTTTTCTCATAGAAATGGTGAAGGTGTCTAGACCCATCGATTATATCTAAAACATCCTAATGCCAACCATATCTCATTATGAGGTCAATATTTACAAGCCCCAAAAGACTAATTTCAATAAATCCATTATGTTGTTATCCCTAATTTCTATAAAGCATAGAGCATGTGGTTAAAGAGAGAGTGAGAGAGATAGATGAGTTGTCATAACAAGGTTTTGTACATGCAACCTTTGGGTCTCTACATCTTGACCATGGTAAGGAAAGAAAATAAATGGCATAAAGTCATGTATACATATTTAAAGGATTCGATCCATGAATATGCCCTCAAAGCACCACATAAGCCTTTGAAATTCCATCTTTCATATTTGAGTGGGATGTGGATACTTATAGTATATCTTCCATTCTAGATAAGGACCATTGGTATATAACCATGGAAAATAAATTTAGGAAAATATAAATGAACTAAATGAATATTTCAGGCCTCATCGAAAAGAAGAAGTATTGACCAAATTACACACACCTTTCATAGAAGAACGTTTCTAGCCAAGTTGGATACATACACCATTATGATAATTTTTCACAAGGGATGGGTATCAAGGATAAATCCATGGTAACATGGGAACCATTATGTATGACAACAATATTTTATCACATTATAACATTAAGTGGGCAAATTTAATATCATTTAATATTGTGTCACGAAAAGGTTGATAATTGCTTGAATGCAATTTGTTAGGGCTAAGTGAAGACAAATAGCCTTGGGGAGTCCAAGGGAAAGTTTGGAAGATGAAAACCAAACATCACCTCACCTTGATAATATATTTATATATATATATTCTTAATTAGAATTAAATTAGATTTCATGCCTAATTAACTATGTATGTATTTTTTTTGTTTATTCATTGTTTATATTCTTATATGGGCATCCCAACTAGGGTGTCAGAGCCTAATGAGGTTCTTCCATAAATATTGCATAGTATTCCTTCTCAAACAAATTTTATTTTCTTTGCATTGCTCAATGTACTTTGTTAGTGTTCCATATTGTCTACTAGAATTGCAAACCTGCATTTTGTCCCTAGTTATACTCTACCAGTTTGTTTTCCAGTGGTATATTCCTCTACTTGTCAGTCTTCTACTAATGTTTCCCCAACATATCCCCTCTCCACACTATTGACCATCCTTCCAACTTTACAAGATCTCATCCTCATTTCCTAACCATATCTCACCATAATTTCTTTCTCAATGCGTAGGCTCTCTCCTCATGTGATTCCCTCTACATTCCCTCCTCGGTCCTCTATAATTTGTGAAGCAGTATAATTTCATAGCTCTAACAAGAAGAAATTCATTATAAACTTGTACCTATTTAGAACAATGTTCTATGTGCTTCCTTTAAGCATTATGGAACATAATGATGCCACTTCAGAAGCATATAATGAAATCAATGGCTCCACTTTAAAAATATCAGCACTACCCTCCCACGGCCTCAAGTATCATAGTGACATAGGGTGGGAAATACATCTATCCCTCTCAACATACTGGGTTTATACCCCATCAAACCATACTTTACTACTATCAATTTTATTGGTACATGCCATTGTACCATCACTTTGGAAATTAACTCTCTATTCAATATATGTATTACATCACACTTCACATCATGTACCCAGCTATCACGTAGCCCTTATACCTTGTGGGTTAGCACTATGCAACCATGCATTCATTAAAATATTAAATCAATAATTGGTTCATATTATCAACATTATTTCCTTCCATCACATAATATCATAAAATTGATTGCATCATGGGTGGGTATCCATGTACAACATCATACACATCACATAATATCAAGAATTACAATCAATTATACATTTTTGTTATGAAATAGAGGAATATGATGATGACTACCACATAGTAATCGCATAAGCATAGTAATATCCTAACAACGATAACATCATAATCATAGCATCTACACAAGTATGTTAATCATCATCACATCATAATCAAAGCATCGATATAAGCATGATAACATCATAATATCATAATCAGACCATAAGCATGATAACATCATAACATCAAAATCAGAGCATAAGCATGATAATATTGTAACATCATCATAAGTATATAATCACATATAACATGCCAAATAATATAGTTTACTTAGTATATCTCAGTGCCCATATAATAAGTTAATGCAGTGTCATAAGTCTAAGTGATAAACATCCCTAAGTCAAAATATGGGGCGTTACATACACCCACCCTTTCGGAACCTTTGTCATGAAGTTATAGTCAAAATAGTGAGGGGAAATCTTGACTCATAGTGTTTGCATCGTTCGAGGTAGAAGATCATGGGATATACCTGTCCCATTGGACCTTAACTTTGTCCACATGGTGACTACAGAGCTGTTAAACCCTATGATATAGTACACGTAATGGTTCGACCATGAAGGTTCCCTCATCCAAGACCCACAAGTCCTTCGAGTGAATTTTATGAGTCTCATCAACTATGTAATGTCCCAATACTGAAACATGAAACACATTATGAGTTATGTGCAAGGTGGGTGGTGGTGCAAGACGATAAGCTACAAGTCTGATTCGTTCAAGAATCTTGAATGGCCATATGAAGCAAGGTGAGAACTTGGTCACCTTTCCAAACCGGATGGTACTTTTATTTGGTCGGATGTAGATAAATACATGATCCCATACCTCATAACTTCTATCAGTTATTTGTGCATCGAGATAACTCTTTTTTCTATACTGTGCTTCTTTCAGCTACTACCTGATCTATACCACTTGCCCTTCTCTCCTCTGAAACAACTTAGGTCCAACTAAAACATGCTCCTCCAACCTGTCCCAACTGAGTGGAGTCTTGCAAGGTATCGCATACAATGATTGATATGGATGCCTACCAATGGAGCTGTGATGACTGTTGTTATATGCATACTCCACTAGAGGAAGGCATTTCTCCCACTATGTCTAATGATCCATAAAATACATCCTAAGAATTTCGTCCATCACCCAATTCAACCTCTATGTCTGCTCATCTGTCTTCGGATGTTAAGTTGAGCTTAAGTTCAGGTGGGTCACTAATACTGACTGCATACTTATCCAAAATATGGATGTAAACTTAGGGTCTCGGTCAAAAATTATCTTCTTTATAACTCCATGAAGGCATACAATTTCATTTATGAATACCCTCAGTACATTTGTCACATTATAAGTGGCTTTGACTGGAATGAAGTGGGAAATTTTGGTTAGTTTGTCGACCACCACTAGTATAGTTGTTAAACCAAAAAATCCATTAGTCAGCTCTACATGGCCTACACCACCAAAGGACACCCATGCACGACCCTTGTACCACCCCATTAGAACCTCACACCCTCAAAAATGCTTAAAAATGAGTAAAAGGGCTTAAAAACTGCAAAACGGAGCCTAAATAACTCTGCTAGGGGCTAAATCCTCCAAAAAGGGGCTAAAACCCCTCAAAGGAGCCTAAAACCCTAAAAGGTGCTAAAGTTAGGGCAAAAGGGGCTAAAATCCCAAAAAAGGGGCTAAAGCCATGACCAAGGGCTTAGAACCCTAAAAATGCTATAAAACGATGGGTGGGGGTCACTCTCAAACAACCCTTCCCTTGCATATTGTTATGCTACCTGTCGATGCCTTGAGACCCTTTGTCTATCAAGCCATCCAAATCCCCCTTTCATGCACTCATCTTCCCCATTGAGCCATAGCTCCCTCATTGCTGACTGAGATAGAGAGGTGCTTCTTCCAGCCAGGGCATGGTGGCTCATTACACCAAAGAAGAGGTATACCATTGTTTGTTCATGCTTTTGTTTTAGTAGGTCAGTTGTTTTCTAACCCTTATTTTCTTACAGGTTTTTTTATTAACTTGTTTTGCAGGTTTATTGTTGTCTTTAATAGTTGTTTGCAGTTTCTCAGAGAAAATCCCTAACCTTGTTTGCAGAGGGGCTCATGGCCATTTCTTGTCAATCTTTTCTTCGTTTCTGTTCTATTTACTTTTCCTGCATTTTACCACATAGGAACCTACCCTTCCATCCTATAGACAAAATGGATCCATTCCTGCCCTTGTAGCGGGGAGAAATCCCTGCTGCAGAACTTGTGACCATACGAGGTCGATCCCACACAATCCCTGGTTCAGTTTTTTAAATTTCAAGTATTATTTTAGTTTGTACCATAGGTTTAAAATTTCTTGTCAGATCTAGTTTAAATATTGTTTATTTTTAGTTTATTGTTTCTGTTGAGCCTCCATAAGGAAAATCCGAGTCCATTTGGCCACAATACAAGTTAATGTCGACCAGATCTGACTCGGGATCAAAAAACCCCCAATCCAGAGCAGGTCATACTTATAGGGACTAAACATGGGACCAAGTCGCTCATTTAGGCATCACAAGCATGACCCGATCACCCTTTTTCCCTTGAAAGGTGCAACTTCCTTCAGGAAGGCAGACCGCTTCTATCTGTGAAATCTATGCGACCCCCTCGCCTGTTTCTAGAAACTTTTGGTGACCCCTAGCCACATTTGACCCAAAACGTGCGGATTGTCACTCAAAAGTTAATTTTCAATTTACTAAGGACCGTCAGTGTGGCTTAGCCATCTCTGTCCAGCATAATAGTCCCATTTTTGTTTCTATTTTAGTTACTGGAATTTTATCTACAAACAAAGTGTAAATTCAAAAAAAATTAATTGGTTAATTAACATAGGCTAACTAAAACTGACATAAAATTAACAGTCTTGATTTCCCTTCCTCCTCTACACATTCATCACCCTTCAGGGTATTCTGGGATAAGACGAAGGGCACACCTCATATAGTAATATGCCCTTCACCCAATATTGTTCAAAACCATTAAAAACAGATGACTTTTAAGGTAGAGGGGGTAGAGAAGGAGGGTTTCTCACGGTGCTAAGCGTCCTCCCTGTTGACCAACCTTGCATCCAAGAGGTGTCCTATGGATCTACAAATGGGATTAGTCCCATTATGTTGAGAGCCCAGTACCTTCTCCTAGTTGAATAAGAATATAGGTGTAAGGTGGTCACCTAGTTAGGCTATCACAACGCAGGGTTAAAAATGGTATCTATCTACAAAATTTATGTTCATTTACTGCTTTCAACCATAATATGATGAATTCATAGACCATTTGAATCCACCAAATAATAGAAACATAGAAAGACATACACGCCATACCACATAAATCAACCCCACTCAGTTCATGACGCCGAGAGAGCCACTAAAATTGATTAATTTACACTAAGTTCAAAAATCTGCAGTCTTTGAGGACATAAGTCCCTGACTGACTTAACCGTGGCAAGTACTTGGGCTCTAACTAGAAACTCATTGTGAGGAGTAGCACAAGAACCCCAAAGTAGCTGGCTACTTAGAAGAATTGCCAAGCGAAATAGGCAACGACCCCACCGATTGAGTAGAACGCCCATGAGGAAAAAGCAAAGTGTTGTCTTCTGGCAGTCTTGGTGGCCGAGTTCCAATAGTAAGCCATTGAAATTGGGGTCCAAAATATCATTCCCACCAGTTTGATACACAAATATAGCACAATTGATCCCTCATGCTCTTCCTCGTGCCTAAGAGGTGAACCACCACAATTCGGGTCAATGAACCAACACCATCAAGACCA
Organism: Pseudotsuga menziesii; assembly: GCA_001517045.1. Classification (NCBI taxonomy): domain Eukaryota; kingdom Viridiplantae; phylum Streptophyta; class Pinopsida; order Pinales; family Pinaceae; genus Pseudotsuga; species Pseudotsuga menziesii. Next base: position 20,003 of record LPNX011163217.1, on the reverse strand, counting down.
TTCTCGATGAACTCTCACACCATCAGAAGGCCACACAACCTCTAATTCAGATTCAGATCCATATCAGTCTAAATAAGAACTACACACATCACCATCAAGCCCCATGGCTGGTGCAAACCTGGATCCATTTTGAGGCATAGCAATCACTAGTGGACCCATGTCCACACCACAAATTATCACTAACAATCCTACAGGTGGCCCTAGCATGGTCATGCAAACTATCATTAGTCATATTCCACCACCCATAGTAACCACTCAAGCTATCCCACCTAAAACACTTGCAGGCAGTGGACCCTCCACACATACCCCTCCTATCACGTAGGGGGGCAGTGCCCCTTCCACATACACTACCCCTCCATCATGGGGGGGCAGTGTCATACATGGGGGTAGTGGCCCTTCCATCCACACTGTCCCTCACACCACACTTGGGGGCACTGGCCCATCTACAATGGCACCACCAGCACGCCCAGGTATGTAAGTACATTATCCACCTGCAAACCCCACCACCATACCTCCCCCATCTCACATCGACCTGGGGCCAAATCTTCCTTTCATGGCTCATCATAACTTGCCTAATTTGGCTTGATTGATAAATGAACCCATCCACCAACAAACCTTTTGTCCTCCCATGCCAACCAAACTTCCCTCAGACATTCCAAAGTTTGAGGGGAAGGCAAGGGAGTGTCCCCAAAACCACACCCTACCAACCAAACCTTTTGTCCTCCCATTCCAACCAAAATTCCCTCAGACATTCGAAAGTTTGAAGGGAAGGTATGGGAGTGTCCCCAAAATATTGTGGTGACATCTACAATGGCACCACCAGCACCCCCGGGTATGCAAGTACATTATGCACCTGCAAACCCCACCACCATACCTCCCCCATCTCACATCGACTTGGGGCCAAATCTTCCTTCCATGGCTCATCATAACTTGCTTGATTCAGCTTGATTGACCAATGACCCCATCCACCAACAAACCTTTTGTCCTCCCATGCCAACCAAACTTCCCTCAGACATTCCAAAGTTTGAATGGAAGGCAGGGGAGTGTCCCCAAAACCACATCATGACATTTTATCTCTGGTGCTCATCAAACAACATTGTAGATGATTCGATTAGGCTAAGACTGTTCTAGTGCACCCTCACAAGTGCGGCAACCAAATGGTACATTGAGCATATCGCAAGCTAAGTACCCAGATTTCAACTCCCTAGATTTCATGTTCCTGCAGTATTTCCAACTTCCCATTATATATGATGAAGGGGTGGAGATCCTGTTATCCTGTCTCCAGAGCAGTGTGACACATATAACCGACCACATCCATGAGTCGCAACAACATCATAGTTTATGTAAAATCTAACTTGACGACAAGATATTCTTGGATTGGTTTCTCAAAACCTTGGTCGCACCCATAACAAAGGACGTCACATCCGAACGTCCCCAATCCAAAGAGGTGGCCATACTAAAAGCCCAATATTTTGACCTAATCTATGCGCAGTCTGGATACCTTTACACCATCATTCCAGATGCTCCCTATCTAGGAACCTCCTACCAGGATGCATTGGGGGCAACTCGTGCTGTAGATGGCATCATAGGCTCCGTCTCCCAACAGCCACAACACCGTCCGACACTACCTATAGTTCCACCACAAATAAGCAACACTTCTAACATTGCTTACCAAAACCAAACTCTGGACTATGTAAGAATAATTTCCCAGTCTAGAGAAACAACTTCCCACGCACAACCTGCACCACCACAGTAGGCTCAAGCCTTGGCATGGCCAACACAACAGTACGCAAGGAAAATTCCCACATTTGTGGCACTGCCACCTACCCAAATTTATTATGCACCACCTATACAAGCATTTCAAGCCACCACCCCTTCTTCACCCGCTTCGTTGGGACAAGTATTTGCACAACAAAACCATCCCAACCAGCCTACCCCCCAAAAATCAACAAGGGAAAGCTAGAAATAATCGGCCCCAAAACTAAGCTAATAACCAACCACAGGGAGGTGGTCAACAACCAAACCCTCCCAAAAATGCCACAGCAAACCAACCCACCCAAAATCCCCCACAACCAAATGCACCAAGATGCAACGCCCCATTGTGCACAAACCAACCATGAACACTGTATGAGGTCTATCGGCACTACACATTCGAGTGTCCCCTCATGGGTTGCGCTAACCAGGCCATTCGGAATGAGGTTCAATAGGTCGCCAGTGCTACAAATCAAGCCCAAACCAAGCTAGCACCACAACGACCTCCTCCTATGGTGCTTTGGAACCCATTACCAATCCAAGGATTAGTGGCAACCGTAACCCCTCCCCAGCCCAATCCCAATGCTCCAGGGGCACCTCCCATGCCCAAAATAGGTGTCCACCACTTGCTAGCCATGACAACTGAAGAGGTCAACCTACAAACCAGATGGATTCAGTACAAAACCACCACCGAATCTGCTGACACATCAGTGGCATCTACATCCAAATCGATCACTGCACCTCTTCAGTTACCCCCTTTCCCCTTCCCCCCCATATTCCAAGTGGCCAATAATGCCATGGCTAGAGCTGTAGTCAGCCATAGCATAGTGGATGATTTGGCTCAAACACCAACATCCATGTACACTCTGGAGGTATTCAAAACATGCCCAATGCAGCAGAAAGCGCTACTAGCCACCCTTGGGGCCGTAGACCCTTCCAACTCCAAGTTGAACACATTTGACATGGAGAATGAAGAACCACACATGCCATCCACCATCGCCTTCCAAATCCTGGTGTCTATCCGAAATTTGGTTGTACTCCAGTGCATAGTAGATGAGGGGCCATCTACGTGCGTTATGTCTACCCTAGTCTGGCAGAATCTTAGATCCCCAATGATGCAACCATCATCTAGAACTGTGTGGGCTTATGATGTCCATCCCAATAAATCCCAAGGAATCCTCCCCCATGTCCCCATCACATTAGCTAGGAAGACAGTTCTAATTGACATACAAGTTGTCAACACTCAACTAGACTATAACCTTCTCCTCAAAAGAAGTGATATGTATGCCATGAGATATGTCACATCACCTTTCTTCCGTCTCATGATCTTCCCCCATGAAGGGAAGATCATGACAGTTGATAAAATCCCTTATCACGATCTACAAGCGTTAATGGCACCCATCAATGTTATCCCTACCATCACCACCATTGAGCCACAAGGGACAACCACACACGCCAATGTCATCCCTACAATCAACACCATGGTTGACAACACACCAGGCTCCCCATTGTTGAATGTGGGCCCTGGGTTGTTTTCCCATACCATTATGATGAATCATTTCCCCTTAGTGTCAATGCCACCAACAAAAAATGAGACTGTGGACTTGTGCATGGTCTCATCCAGCACCGCTGCACCCAAACAACAAGCACAGTTGTAGCCCCAACTGCAACTGCAACACCGTCTACAGCTGCAACACCATCAGTAGCTGCAACATCATCTGCAGCCACAACATTATGTGCAATTGCAACCACAACCTAATCCCCACATACAACCATCAGGGAGTTATCTGGGCTCCTCTCCATTCCATACAATTCCCTTCCTCTTTCCCCTACCTGGCGTCATGAGCAAGCCAGTAATGGCCACCCTAAACCTACCAAACTTTACATTGAATATTCCTCTGTGGTATCTTGATCCACTGGCTCAACCATCAATGCCTTAGGTAGTCTTAACACCCATGCATCCCATTGCGGTTGAGTCCCATCCTCCACTAGGTTCCCAAAAACCAACCACCGCACCCGCACCTGCACCGCCCCATCTGAAAAGGGCCAGGGGAAAGAATGAATATGCTACCGTAGAACCTCGGCAGGTCCCACCTTGTGCCATCTATGAGCAATAGGGAAATCCAACTCAGAATTTCTCCAAGATCCCAATGATTCGCACACATTTGGACGCCATGGATACAAATGAAAACCTTCCCATGGTTGAGCTTCCAAGCACACCAATAGTAAGAAACAAGTCACTGAGAAAAAACCATGCTTGCACCCTCTACAAACTATATGGACACTATTCTCACCACTGTCAAGAATTTCCCAAATTTTGAATTGCTTTAGCCAACCTCCATCAACATTCCCTTGAATCAGAGATCACTCTAATCGAAGAAGTTCACCCCCACATCCTTCTTCAGACACCATGTCCATTTACATGATGTCGAGTTCTATTGACTCTCTTGTCTCCACCACCACCAACGGTCCATCAGAACTATTTCTTCCATTGTTTTTGCGACCATAGATCCATTTTCAATCGTAAGCTCAGTCGCAACCTCAACCTCAGTTACCAGGGAAACAATGGGGTTCATTCCTGATCAGCATGATCCTTTTCCTACCATCCGGGATCGTGAGTAAGTCTATGTTGGAAACTCACAATCTATAGGATTTCACACTAGGAGATCTTGTGTGGTACCTTGAACCACCTACCCTACCTCTAAGGACCCAACATGTGTTGACTCATGTCCATCCAATTGAGATGATGTTGCACCTATCTCCAGGTCCATCCAAGACTCATCCTGTCTCCAAGCCTGCCTTTCTTCCTCCAATAGAGATTGGGGACAAGGACACAAAAACCACAACTTATACCATTTACATGATCGCTAGCACCATTCACCCTTTCCTCTCATCGCTCATGGAAGATCCACCTAATCTATCCCAGCACCACTTACACGATGATGGGGAGATATGTAAGACCACCTCCAGTTTTACCCCATTCCCTTTAAACCATAGTGTGGAATTGGTTCTTCCCATAAAATACCAGATTCTATAATCCTGCCTTGCCAATGACCTTTGTCTCAACAAGGGGGCATACCTCTTTCCTGACTCAGATGGTCGACTCTTGAAGAAGCCACGCAACGGGCTCCACCTCAAGAGATCCTATGCCTAATACCACCACTATGAGTCCCTTATAGCGTAGTTTTCTCCCTTTCTTCTTTTTTAACGTTTTTACCACAAGTCAGGGGCAACACCATTAGCTTCTAGTCCAAAGTAGCCTATAACTGGTTCGAGACACCTCTCACACCTCCAGGCTCAAATTTACATCTTCTTATGAGACCATCGTCTCATGTTTAACAAACAAATTTTGGGACCTCTTCCCGGAAGCTACCTCGATTTACGAGCCATATCATGGTGATGCAAGTGTCTATGGACGTGTACTTGTATCACTCTTCCCTACCACTACTCATGCAGGAATTCAGGCCACCACCCGTTAAGGAACATCATTTTTATCTTTTTTGTAACATATAGTTGTCTACTCCATCCATCGCGCCTTACGCGGATCTTTGAACCATTGTCCAGAAAATGATTTATTTCTCTTGCATGTATTTTGCATATAACTACCCCCAAACTTGCAATCACATCACATGTAGTCAATTCCACCCACAACAACTTACACATAGCTGTCCTGACCTCTGTCCAAGAGCCACCTTGGTTTGTGTGCCTCCACCGCACTGATTCGCATGCCTCTGCCGCGATCTATCCCGTGCATCTATTGGTATGTTTGAGAGCCATCTTCTCCATCCATATTGTTAGGATTACCTTTGGAACATTTTCCACCATCTTGACATGGGGCACCGGCTATTCCACCGCAATCGGTTGACCATACTGGATTTTCGTTTAAGCTCTTTTCTGACTCCTTAAAACAATGGAAAGATAGTCAAGCACAACTGCTTCTTTTCTCGCTCTCTAAAGTATAGGAAAGGGTGTCTACATTGTCTCATTTACCTCCTTTTGTAGACCATGTAGACCATCAAATGAAAAGGACCACCTTGGCATATTCAAGCCAAGATGATTCCCCTCTACACACTTTTATGCTTTCTCGGGAAAAGGGGCTGCACTTTACGAAAAATCTCACCATGGGTTGTCATTGAGATCTTTTCCAGCCTTCTCATCAAGAAAATATTGCCAAGCAAATTTGGTTTCATTCATGCTCGTAAAAGTATGTGAATGGTCATCTAGTCAGTATAGGGTCACCTTTGTTCAGAGTACTCTGCAATGTGTCTTCCTTGGATCCCATCAATATCAAAAGTATCCACCTCCCCTCAGTATTTCCCATCTGCAATGACATTCCCAGTATTACAGCTATGATCCCATTCCCATGAGTTAGTTTCCTTTGTTGCCTGGTCCTCCCTATCATCATACTCTGAACAAAGGAAGTTTGAGTCTACTATACTTCCCCTACCCCTGTTCAACTATTTCCCTTCCCCTTCCCCCCCCCCCATTCAGTGGGTCAGCCCGCATATTGTCTCACATCTTTCGGTTATCTCCCTCATGCTTTTGGTCAAGGAAACACCATTTCCTTTACTAGGGGTAGGTCTCCTTCTGTCGACGCCAACACACATATTCCAGAGGATAGACCCAGAGGTCCCTGTATCCTAGTTTCATTAACTTCATTGATGACTTCCTTGGACCACTTAAGAGGAGTCCTTAGTGCCTCTCGGGATGGATTTTTCTCACGTGCTCGACTCCAACTACATCATTGCACCGTTGCAATTCATACAGGGTTTGGTCCATGCAGTATTTGGTTGAAGACCCCAGATGTCACCTAAATCTAGTACATTGATGAGTCTGCTCGAGGGACCTGTTGCAGCTGCAACATTTTCCCAAAATTCAAAAACATTTCAGGACCCTCCTTTCGCTTATACCGGTTTGATTTTCTTCTTTGATTTGATATAATGACTCTTTAGAAAGATTGTTTCGAATTCCTGAAATGATACACTTTTGTTTTTGCATTTGATTGCATTCTCAAGTGTTTGAATCGAAAGATTTTTTGCTTGCAAACCCATCATTGCAGAGAAATAATCAGCTTTAGCTTCGTTATTCTTCTCCGATGTATTTGGCTCAATCAACTGATTTTTTGTTTCGCGTCGGAAAGGATTGTTACTTCATTCTCCATAGTTGCAGATGGAAGATTGTGAAGTCCCTTGATACTTTGACTTTTTAGCCCCACTTTGTTGTTTCCTCGATCCTTGGGTTTTGGGTTTCCGCCGTTGCGGCTGCAGAAAGAACTATCCTTCCGATCTTTTAGTTGTTTTCTCTTCCGATTCAGACCTTACATGTTGTAGAATGGTTCGTCCTTTATGACTCTGTCGTTGCAGCTCCCTTTCCCGCTACCGCTCTAATGTTTAATCTCGTAAGCTCCGACGATTAGTCTTGTGAACTTCTATTGTGGATGTCTCCGCGGATAGCTTAGTGGTTTGGCCACCCGACGTTGCAGAAGGAATTTCCTTTTGACATCCGATCCATTTCTCTCCGCCGTCCGATTTTTATTTTTCCCCACCGCTTATGGTTGACTATATATATGTATGGGGTTGGTTTTATTATTCTATTGCTTTTTGACTGTCGTGATCTGTCGCTCTTGTGTGCTGTCATTCTCTCTAGCTCACAAGGTCCCCCATTTTCGGTATACCCACGTTTCCAGGTGGCTCACCCATGGAATTTTGGCCGCCTTCTTCCCGCCGTTCACAGAACGTTGCTAGGTAGACTCCTCGTTGCATTATCCCATTCCATTCGAGCTTTCTAATGATGTTCACACAGTTACGTTTTACGGTCGTTTTTCTTGGCCCCATTGTTTACATGTGTATATATTGAGGATTTTGTGACATAACTATCCGTGGAAGGGCGTTTTGACCCACAGGGTAGTTTTTTCCCCACGACCTTTTTTTATGCGACCCTACACTTAGTGAATGGGGGGTTTGGTGCAGATGGCCATTACACTATTGTTATACACCTAAATGGCACCTCTCCATCCGAGTGCTGATATCCCTCATGTCGGCACACAAAAGGACACTTATGGATTGAGGTTTGCCTATATTCACTATAGCTTGGCTTATGACGAAATACATTCTACCTTCATCCAGCTAGTTACTTTGCCATTTTTCCATGTTGGGATGTATTCGCGACTCTCCTTTTAGAAAACTCGTGCATCATTCGTGAGTCTCCTTTACAGCAAGTCGTGAATCATTGTATTCGCGGGTTGCACTTATACAGAGTCACGAATCATTCGCGGGTTTCTCTACTACATACCCGCGAATGTGCTTCTTAACATGAAAACACAAAATCACGCGCTAATGGGAGTTTAGTTAAGTCATTTTACTTAATCTCCCTAACTGCTACAACTTCCCCAACCTTCGAGAACTGCCTTATTTCACCCATATAAATACAGGCCTTGGGGAGGGTTGTAGAGACAGACACTTTTGGAGCAAAGTTATGCTGGTGGATTGTTTACAGAAGTCTTTGGAGCAGTGAAACTTATAATCCTTTGGTGACAGAGGAGTCCTTGTCTCAGACGTTTGGTTGTACTCTGAACTTTCTCATTATTGATAATAAAGAGATTACTTCTTCCACATGTGTCTCATATATCTTGGTTTGATAATTGTTTATGCTTCAGTATGTCATATTTGATTTATCTAACCTGCTAACATATATATATGAATCATTCTATATCTGGAAGATTGTCTCTGAATAGGTGAAAGAGGAGTGAACCTTGAATACTTTGGAAGTGGAGCAGATCGAAAGAGGACTAGCGAGGATCGAACGTCGTTTAACAGGTAAGTTCTTATAACCCTCCTATTTCCTATTCTGCACTTTGGAAGTCAATTGTTTGCAAGTGTTTGAGTATGTTGGTAATCCCTGACCTACGATTATTAGGTGCATAATCCCTTACAACAGCTGTTTGCACCAATCTGACCTGTGTGATGATGTTTTGGTAGGGGAAGGTTTTTCATGGCCTTCTTGTGGCGCTTGGAATGGTTCCCCCCCCCCCTTTTGTTTTCATGCTACCCGCATCCTCAAACCACAATCGTATTTCACCACGCTGTTCCATGCGACCTGATTCACGGTTGGTTTCAAACCCAAGCCGGTGGAGGGGGATATATCACTGCATATAGTTTTATTGACCATAGATTGCATGGGTAGTGTTTTTTTAAAGCACACCACTAAAAAAGCTTGAATAATTTCCACTGTCATTCCCACATAGTGCGATGATCGTGGCGTCCATAGAGAGCCCAAGGTTTCTTCACGTTGATGTAGATTTTGTTTCCCCGCTGGAGATATGTTGATAGAACTGTTTTATTAGACAGCGGTGTTATCTTGCACATATTTGCTTCATTTAACTAATTTTTTCATGTTAAACATAGATGAAGTGTAACAATGCACATTGTGTCTCAATGTTTGCAACTTAGACGGAAAAAGCCTAATGATGATAATTGCATGTATAACAAGAAGATTCCGAACTCAAAATGTCGAAGGGCCAAAAGAAGAAGGCCCCTATGGTCGAAGAGGATCCCGAAGTGGAAGTGATTACCAAAACCGAATACATCTATGAGGACACCAAGTGCATATCTTGTGTAGAGACTAAGTACCAGTGGGGAGAGATATACAGGTTGATCACACGCTGAGAGGTGCCTGATATGGGCTTGAAGGAAAAAGGCATATATGCCAATATAGAGAGATCTTCACTGATGAATATTGACACCAGACCAGAGCTTTTCCCATGCTCTGAAGTGAATGGTTGGATTCTGCCCTAGGAAAATGTAACCACTATGATCCTGGAGAATGTGGACAAACAAGGCTATGCAGCCTATAGCCCAGGATATGTAGCCCTGGCCTACCACCTTCTAGAAGCACAAATATTCTTGTCTGACAATTTGTTAAAAAACATCAAAATGGACCTTGTTGAGACCCTCAAAAGAATGTTGTTTCCTGGAAAACATTTCAGAACTAGGCCTACCGAAGAATATGACACAGCAAGCTTAAGGGCCCCATGCAGATTCATCGCCCTAATGCTCAACAGAATTTTTGGGAAGCCTCATGGCAAGACCTTCAAATTGGAGTGGATGCCAATTATTTTTTATGTTGCTACCCAGGGGACCATTTTCAACTCGGCCAACATAGTATCAAATAGTCTTTCAGCCTACATGGCCTTAGCTTTGGGATGAGTGTCCCAAAAGAGGTCAGAATTTTATATGAGCTCCATACTCATCGATTGTATATTGTGCAATCAACCTTTCCCTGGACTAAGGTGCATTTGGGACACAGAGAGAATTTCTGTTTATTCTGCATACAAGCCACTGTGGGTGCACACGTACCACAGTCATTATCGGGAAGTCTGTGAACATTTCATCATGCCATTGTATACGCTCATTTTCCTGAAGGACTGTGATTGCATGTCAGAGGAGGCATTGCAAGTATTTGAAGAATATGCAGACTATTATCTCACTGAGGATGGCCTCTACTTCAGAATGTTTGGAGGTTCCAGAGCGCTCTCCCTACTACCCAAATACGCCACTGACTACATCATTCATAAAAATGCGGTTAGGCAAGTCTTCCTAGATGGCATATGAATCTTTTTGTTTGAACATAAGAAGGCTTCCTCTCCCCCTTTTCCCTTCAAGTTAGGCAGTTATAAGTTCACGAGAGTGAAAAAAGTAGATGAGTTTGTAGAAGAGTTGGAAAGGTTTCATTTTGGTGAGATGCCCTTCCATAGAAATGACTCCCGCAACAAAGTAGCTGATCACTGCCAAGAGAACAACGTCCATTTCAAATACACCCACCATTGGGATAGAGAAGAATCTGTCTTACACAGTGTATTGAACATAACAGCCTTGAGGAGAAGGTTCAAGAAGAAGATCACCACCAAAGGTGGGAAGGGGCAAGATGAACAAGCTAAAGCCGATGAGGAAGCAAGGAAACGAAATGAGGAATCCCAGAGGTTGTCACAAGAAGCTGCAGGGTGGTTGCACGGAGAAGAAGAAAATAAAATAAAAGCTACACAAGAGGCAGCTAGAAAAGCAAAGGAAGATGCAAGAAATGAAGAAGAAGAAAGGAAAAGGAAGCTTGATGAAGAGCTTCAGAAACAAGAAGCAGAGATGCTAAAGCTGACGCAGACAGAGACAAAACAGTTAGCCTTTGACATAGCTGGAGGTCAGAACCAGGACATGGAGAAGCCCATGGTTCAAGACCTAGAAGTACCGATTGCTAGCACACCTAGATAGTTTGTGGTCCCTATAGTGAAACTGGTCCCCTTTGAATAGAAGAAAGGGGAAGAAATACCCGATTTTAACACTATTTTCTATGACAAGGAGACAAAGAGGATAGTGAAGAGAATGGAAAGGAAGGTTGAAACAAGAGGTCTGTCCCGAAAAATGATAACGGATACACCCATGGTATTTGTAACAGACTGAGATCCAAGATTCACCATCAGAGTCGGAGCTGCATTGATTCACGCTTTGGAATATAATGTGGACAAAATCATGACAGACCTGGAGCAATCCAAGAAGTCCTCTGCTCCACTGAAAGACACATTGAGAAAGGAGAGAGAGGAAAGCAATAAGCTGAAGAGGAAATATGGGGACATGAAAAAAGAGATGAGGTCTTCAAAGGATGAACTGCAGCTCCTCCAAGCAGAGAGACAAGCTAGCGAAACTGCACAAGAGTGTCTAGAGAGAGTGAAGCAAGAGTATTAAGAGCTAAGGGTGGAGAATGAACAACTACTGGGAAGTAAAGAAGACTTAGAGCTGGAAAAAAACACCTGGGAGGCAAACGAGATGCAAGATGAAGAACAAGAGAGGAAACTCCAAGAGCAGATCTCTTCTCTAAAACTGCTTTAGAAGAAGCAAAAGAGCAGCAAGTCAATCTCCAACCCTTCAAGGAGCATGTGCTAGCACAAAAGGCCAAGATGCTTCAGCTGCAAATCGCCATAGAAGAAGAGAGATGCAAAGTTTTGCAAATAGACGGCCGATTAGAGGAAATTCTCGAGACTTCCTCTTATTTTGTTGAAAGATCTCAGGACATTCTAGAAGTTCTCACAACAAGAATGGAAAGGTTAGAAAATAATGAAGAAACTCCTGCTGAGATGCTTTCGAAAGATCGACAGGCCCTTCAATAGGATTATGACTTATTAGTGTTTTCCATAAAAATAGCTGAGGAATTCAAAATGGCTGTGAGAAAAACTAAAGGAGAATGCACAGAATTCTTCAGAAGGATCCTAATTACCTATAATCGGTGCCAAGTAGAAGCTGAGCATAGGCTTGATGTTTTTCTAGACCACAACTCATTTGTGGAGATTTTGCAGAAGAGGTATCAAGAGGAGGAAGCAAAAGTATAGCACATTAAAGCCCTTGATGACCAGATCTTAAGGAATGAAGTAGATCATTCCACCATCAGTGTGAAGCTAATGGAGGATTAGCTTCGTTTAAGTGCGGCCAGAATTGAGGCCATCAAGAACTAGGCTGCAAAGTTTGAGATTAACATTCATTTTTTGGAACCTTGCACGTTTGAATGCATTGCCTCTGAGGCTTTGGCGTGGAAGAAATTCCTAAATACTCAAGAAGGGCCCTCCTCATGAATAATCATTCACTTTTGTAATATGTAACGATCTTGTAAACATTTGAGGAAAGTTTTGGGAGGCGAAAAGTTGGGAAGCCCGAGGGTTATTTGTGGGCAGCACAAAAATCTCATATTTTAGTATAAATATAAAAGACTTAGAGGAAGAAGGGGATTTTTCCTAGTTAGACATGTAAACAGAGATTGTAAGAAGAAATACTTTTTTTTTTGCAGTAAAGAATTATTTTTTTCCTATTGGAGAAAGTTTGGTGGGACATAAAAATGCTATGCTATGGATTGGTGAAAGATGAACTATTTCAATTTTCAGCTTTTGTCCATTAACTCTGAGATCATTCTAACTCTTAGGACCTATGTTCTTGTTTGAATGATTTCTAGTTTAATCTGTGAAATTACCACCATGAGTAATGACTGTTGTTAATAAACAATTGGCTATCTGATTGTCTAAATATCTTTAATCGTTCATGTGTTGTGAGTAGGAATATCAACTATCTGTAATTTCTCTTTATAATGCATGAACAATATACATTACTCATAAGTAAGTTACAATTTGGCTCCCGGGGGATAGGTAGATAGTTAGTTTACTTCATTGTTGCATATGTGATTGAGATTCTTGTGAGTTCTAAGATGAGAGATATCAACCTGCGCACCACATTGTGACTGCTCCCTGCATCCTTATCACCCTGCATTGTTAGTTAGGTATGTGCATTTCATACTTTAAGTCAAAATACAAAAACATACACAGTGGACTGGGCCGCAACCGGTAAACCCTTTTGTTACTTGACCTATGGTAGCCGGACCGCAAACCGGATGGATTCCCTACTCCAAATAGTCACGGGCTAGTTGGAAATGTTGACTGGGGAGAATCCCTTGCTATTGTTGCCTACGAATTTTTAGGCCTCAACAGGACCTAAACAGGTTATGTCCCTTGTGATTTTCAGGTTGCATTGGAGACAGTGTTCAGAAGCCCTAGTAGTGCTTCTATAAAGATTTATGATTGATGTAGCATACGTGTACCATAAATACTGTGACTCTCAATCAACAAGTCCATACAACTATCTACCACTCTAGATCCAGCAGGCCGTCAGTCATGAAGATATAGTATTCCATGGGATTGACATGGGTCTAATGTAGCAGTTATCCATATCAGTATTGTATTCAACCTCACATTGAGGTAGCCACTATGTATCATCACTTGTATATGATCAGCTCTTGTATTTTAGAGCATATATCAAATTATTCTTTTGACATTATCACGAGCATGGGGATGCCCGCCTCATCCATATACATGTCACATATTATTTGTATCTCACCCATTAATGGGAACCATATTAATACAAAAACAAAAACCCACCATGCCCAAGCCCGTGAAGAAGCACCCCTCTGCAGCAAATCCTATGATGTCCGTCGTCCATACGATGAGCTTTTTCCCTCACACATCAAGGGGTAATATGTTAACCCAAAACATCTCTCACTCAGCTCTACATGGCCTACACCACCCAAGGACACCCATGCATGACCCTCGTACCACCCCATTAGACCCCTAGACCCTAAAAAAGGCTTAAAAGTGAGTAAAAGGGCTTAAAAACCCCAAAAAGGAGCCTAAATAACTCTCCTAGGGGCTAAAGCCTCCAAAAAGGGGCTAAAACCCCTCAAAGGAGCCTAAAACCCTAAAAGGAGCTAAAGTTAGGGCAAAAGGGGCTAAAAGCCCGAAAAAGGGGTTGTTAGCATTAAATTTATTTTTCTCGGAATTGGTCTTATTGCCTTAAAAATTTTAAGTTTTCATGGGTGATTGAGTTGGTTTCCAAATTTTTCTCATTAAGCTATTTCCAAGTTGGAAAAGAAGAGAATTTAAATGAATTTTAGGTAAAAAGAGATAAATTTTTCACAAGTGGGGCAAAAAGTTTTATTAACTTTTGAATGAAATTTATAAAATGGGTTTTATAAACTTATTATTTTATTTATATTCAAGCTTATATAGTTTTGGATATTTTTTCCAAAGTCAAAATGTGGCCTCTTATTAATCCAATGGCTAATGTAAAAAGTGAAAACTCACCAACGAGTATTAGTGTTTCCGGAGAGTAAAGTTGTGAAGTGGTTAAATTGGAAAGGTGGTAGCGGAATTTAAACCACTTTCCACGTGGTAACTTTTGGTGAATTCCGCGGAGAAAAATGGTTTAGAATAGACCATTATGTAAAGGTAAAGGTGACGTGGTTTTGAAAAATTATTTCATTTGTGTGCTACGCGCTAAAGGAAGGAGACAGTCTGCCATATTTACATAGCATATTATTTTCTGAAAATGACTGTTTTAGTCATTTTATTCAACGACTTTTTTCCATAACAAAAAGAAGAATTTTCAAAAACTGAAAGAGGTTTTTCATCATAACATCATTATATAAAATAAAATTTCTCAGGTTTTACCCATGTGCTACATATTGGGAGAATAAAACTCATCTTCAGAGAGAAAATGTTCAGATGTCAAAATGACTGTTCTAGTCATCAAATTAAAATAATTGTTTACATCAAATAAAGATGAATTTTGAGAAAATGGGAGAGGCTTGTTTTCATAAATTATATACCCACAATAAACTCTTTCATTTTTCACACGGGTGTTATGCTTTAGTAGCAACAAAGTCAGTTGTCCAGGCCATTTTCATGTTTTCCAAAGGACTATTTCAGCCATGAAATTCAAAGAATTGTTTTGAACAAATGGAATTTAATTTTACAAAAATGAGAGAGGTTTTTATTTATAATAGGAATTTAATAAAAAACCTCCTTCATTTTTTACATAGTAATCACAAGTTGGGATAATTTAAAATATCTTCACAAGTCATTTTTCCAGAAATCTACAATTTTATTATTTGAGTCATCAGCTTCAAAGGAATAATTCTAGGCTATTGAGATCATTTTGGAGAAATGAAGACATGGGTTTTGTTGGGAGCATGTCCAGTTATAAAAACCTCTCCCATATTCCACACAACTATCACCATTAGAGATATGCATGAGAAAATTTATTGTAACTGTTTCTATTTTTACAGTTCAGTTAGGTTTTGAATTCAAAGTTAGGTAGAGGTTATTCTTATATAAATTAAAATGTAATTGATAGTTTTAAAGAGAGGATTTTTAAGAGTGGAGAGGCTCTACATTGTAATGGATTCACGTTTTCATTAAATGAATGAAATTTGCAGAGGAGAAATGTAAAATCTTTTTCATGTCAGAGATTCTTGTGCCATCTTTTTCTTCAGTAAGTAATTTCTTTATGTGATTGTTTATCCCGTTTCCCACTCCATTTTGTATTTGCTTTCAAGATTTAGCATTAGCTTTTATGGGCTGGAATTCATCCTGCATGCTCTAGGTCCATTGTTCAAGAATTTTCAAAATATTTTCTTCTAAAGTCTTGAAGAATTCACCCTAGAGGTGCTATGTTTAATGGAATGTCTCCCTTTGTCTACTAATCAACCTGCTAATACCTCAAGAATGGGAAATGGTGCCTACCTTTCCTCTGTTCATAAAACTTCAAAACCCTACCTCCTACAATCTATTTTAGATCTAATTATTGACTCCATTGCCCAATGGTCTCCTCCATGACTGTTTTAATAAGTTTTTTAAAACAAACTTGTCCTATTTGTCCCATCAAAAATCTGACCTTC
>LPNX011163191.1:299287-320704 GCA_001517045.1 Pseudotsuga menziesii | reverse complement strand
ATCCTCATCATCACCTTCAACATCATGAACATCATCATCATCATCCTCACCATCAACATCATGAACATCATCATCATTCATCATCATCATCATCATCATCATCGTCACCATCAACATCACGAACATCATCATCATCATCCTCATCCTCATCATCATCATCACCTTCATCATCATCATCATCCTCACCTTCATCATCATCATCACCATCAACATCATCAACATCATCCTCATCCTCATCATCATCATCATCATCATCCTCACCTTCGTCATCATCATCATCATAAACATCATCAACATCATCCTCATCATCATCCTCACCATCAACATTATGAACATCATCATCATCACCATCAACATCGTGAACATCATCATCATCCTCCTCACCATCACCATCAACATCATCACCATCAACATCATTCTCATCATCATCATCATTCTCATCATCATCCTCACCATCAACATCACGAAAATCATCATCCTCACCATCAACATAATGAACATCATCATCATTCTCATCATCATCATTCATCATCATCATCCTCATCATCATCATCACCATCACCATTATCATCATCATCATCCTCATCATCACCTTCAACATCATGAACATCATCATCATCATCCTCACCATCAACATCATGAACATCATCATCATTCATCATCATCGTCGTCACCATCAACATTACGAACATCATCATCATCATGCTCATCATCATCCTCATCCTCATCATCATCATCACTTTCATCATCATCATCATCCTCACCTTCATCATCATCATCACCATCAACATCATCAACATCATCCTCATCCTCATCATCCTCATCATCATCCTCACCTTCATCATCATCATCATCAACAACACCATCAACATCATCATCATCATCATCATCATCCTCATCATCATCATCTCCAACAACATCATGAACATCATCATCACCATCAACATCATCACCATCAACATCATGAACATCATCATCATCATCATCATCATCAACATCCTCATCATCATCACCGTCAACATCATCAACATCATCATCATTCATCATTATGAGTAATAGGGTTCTTTCATTCCTTCAACAATATAATATCTATTATGTGATAATTCCCTTTAGACAATGGCATTTTGTAGGGAAAAGCATGCAACATGTGTAAGTAAACACAAAGTATATGTGGGTGGAAGCAATATTTTTCCTTTTCCCAGTACACTAAAGAAAAATCTCGAGAGTGTAACCCTTAACCTAATAAGTTCTATAATATGCATGGTGTAGGTTTATATCTATAAACAAAAGCTATATTAAAGCAAAACCAATGTTTTTAACTCAAAATTTAAATTATACTGTTGATGCAACATGTTAACACTAGTACATGTGTATATTGTTTTCGAGATGCCACTTGGCATGCATGGACTGTAACGCACCATATTTTTACTTAGGCATGTTTATCAGCCAGACTTGCCAGGGTTTCGCTCAGTAGGAGACAATGCAGTCACGCCAATGAGGGCCAAAGATGGAAAACCATGGATGGTGGGGGTGCAGTTGGCATTGCCATATTTCCCATGCCCAAACACACTAGTAGGAGTTGACAGAATTCAAAATTGCCGCTCCGTGAGGTTTTTTGTGCACCGGGCCTAAGTCCACTAGGTGTCCCTGAACAGTATGTGGAGGTGACCTGCAACTCACCATAGATCGATGCTCGGGCCTCTGATAGATGAACTGTCGATTCCGTTGGATTCGTGACGTGGGATTTTAGCTAGGGGGGGGCCTCTCCCTCCTCTCCATTGGCCGATGACCTCCGTCTACAGTCGTTTCTGGAGCTAGGGTTTCGCTCAGCAGGGGACAATGCAGTCACGCCAATGAGGGCCAAAGCTGGAAAGCCACGGATGGTGGGGATGCGGTTGGCATTGCCATATTTCCCATGCCCAAACACACTAGCAGGAGTTGATAGAATTCAAAATTGCCGCTCTGTGAGGTTTTTTGCGCACCAGGCCCAAGTCCACCAGGTGTCCTTGAACGGTATCTGGAGGTGACCTGCAACTCACCATAGATCGATGCTCGGGCCTCTGATCGATGAACCGTCAATTTCGTTGGATTCGTGATGTGGGATTTTAGCTAGGGGGGGGCCTCTCCCTTCTGTCCATTTCCCGATGACCTCCGTCTATGGTGGTTTCTGAAGCTAGGGTTTCGTTCAGTAGGGACAATGCAGTCACGCCAATGAGAGCCAAAGCTGGAAAGACACAGATGGTGGGGATGCGGTTGGCATTTCCATATTTCCCATGCCCAAACACACTAGCAGGAGTTGATAGAATTCAAAATTGCCGCTCCGTGAGGTTTTTTGCGCACCGGGCCCAAGTCCACCAGGTGTCCCTGAACGGTATCTGGAGGTGACCTGCAACTCTCCATAGATCGATGCTCGCGCCTTCGATCGATGAACCGTCGATTCCGTTGGATTCGTGACATGGGATTTTAGCTAGGGGGGGGCCTCTCCCTCCTGTCCATTGCCCGGTGACCTCCCTCTATGGTGGTTTCTAAACCTAGGGTTTCGCTCAATAGGGGACAATGCAGTCACGCCAACGATGGCCAAAGCTGGAAAGCCACAGATGGTGGTGATGCAGTTGGCATTTCCATATTTCCCATGCCCAAACACACTAGCAGTAGTTGACAAAATTCAAAATTGCCGCTCCGTGAGTTTTTTTGCGCACTGGGCCCAAGTCCACCAGGTGTCCCTGAATGCTATCTAGAGGTGACCTGCAACTCGCCATAGATCGATGGTCGGGCCTCCGATCGATGAACCGTTGATTTTGTTGGATTCGTGACGTGGGATTTTAGCTAGGGGGGGGGGGGCTCTCCCTCCTGTCCGTTGCCCAGTGACCTCTGTCTACGGTGGTTTCTAAAGCTAGGGTTTCGCTCAATAAGGGATAATCCAGTCACGCCAACAAGGACCAAAGCTAGAAAGCCACGTATGGTGGGGATGCAGTTGGCATTGCCATATTTCCCATGCCTAAACACACTAGTAGGAGTTGACAGAATTCAAAATTTCCGCTCCGTGAGGCTTTTTGCGCATCGGGCCCAAGTCCACCAGGTGTCCCTGAACGGTATCTGGAGGTGACCTGCAACTCGCCATAGATCAATGCTCGGGCCTCCAATCGACGAACCGTCGATTTTGTTGGATTCGTGACGAGGGATTTTAGCTAGGGGGAGGCCTCTCCCTCCTCTCCATTTCCCGGTGACCTCCATCTACGGTGGTTTCTGAAGCTAGGGTTTCACTCAGTAGGGGACAATGCAGTCACACCAATGAGGGCCAAAGCTGGAAAGCCACGAGTGGTGGGGATGCGGTTGGAATTGCCATATTTCCCATGCCCAAACACACTGGCAGGAGTTGACAGAATTCAAAATTGCCGCTCTGTGAGGTTTTTTGCGCACCGGGCCCAAGTCCACCAGGTGTCCATGAATGGTATCTGGAGGTGACCTGCAACTCGCCATAGATCGATGCTCGGGGCTCCGATCGACGAACCGTCGATTTAATTGGATTCGTGATGTGGGATTTTAGCTAGGGGGGTGCCTCTCCCTCCTGTCCATTTCCCGGTGACCTCCATCTATGATGGTTTCTGAAGCTAGGGTTTCACTCAGTAGGGACAATGCAATCACACCAATGAGAGCCAAAGCTGGACAATGCATTTCATGCCAACGAAGGCCAAACTTGGAAAACCCTATCCCTAACTAGGGTTTATTGTTTAACATGCATGTCCCATTACCATAACCCTACCAAGGAAACCATAATCCTAACCCTAATCTTATCTTACTGTCACAACTCAATTCAGAATCAATCTAATGTCGAACTAAACTTTTTCAAATCCGATGGACTTATGCTTCAAATCATGTTGATTCACAAAGTTGGTTCTCAGTCTTTGGATTCTATTGTAGTTCCTTTAATGCTGAGTGATTAGTCATTGGGTGCATGAGGTTTGTTGAATAGTGTTGTTGGTTGTTGATGAAATGTAAAGCATGTATTGCACTTAGTTTTATTAAATTACACTTGAGTATTGACTTAACTTGTAATTTAATGAATCCAAACTCATAGTTTTTAATTAGATATATCCAATTGGTGTGCAGGTAGTGAGTTCATTGAAACCTTGAAATACATTGTATTGCACTTATATTTATTAAATTACATGAGCAAGAACTTTGACTTTAGTGTGCATGTATTGAGATCATTGAAACCTTTAAATACAATAGTTTTTTCTTTTGACATAGTGCATTCATAAGTAATAGATAATCCTCACAAATCAATACAATATATTGACACAAGAACATGTGGAAACCAAAGAACAAATTCAAAGTGAAATGTATAATTCATTTATAACTGAAATGTCAATTATGTGCATGTCTCCAAAAGTACATATATATCCAAAAGTATCGAAAAGTACATATATATCCAAAAGTAACCAGAAGTACATGTCTCTCCACAACTATCCAAGACTATCCAAGCCACATGTACATGTATCCAAAAATATCCAAGCCACATGTACATGTAAGTGAAATGTCAATGTACATGTCTCCAAAAGTACATGTATCCAAAACTGTCCAAGCCACAAGTACACATGTATCGATATGTACATATCCCATAAGACACGTCAAAACTCAAGCTTCCTCTTGTTCTTTCTTGAGGGTGATCCTGTAGGCTCAACTATAGGACCAGTGTGCATCTCTAGATCCTGCAAATTAAATATCAATTGTTAAATTCAATTAACTATGTACTAATACATTAGCTCAATAAAATACCATATCTAAATTAATTCAAAAATTATGAAAATATTAATGGACATTGCATGAAACAATTGTTCATTAATGGACATCTCACCTCAAGGGATTGGGTTTCTTATGCAGCAGATGGAGCTGTTGGTTGAACATGAATGATGGTCGTATCCATGGTTGAACCAGAGGGGGTAGGACCTGGTGGTGGTGGCTACAATCACCAAATCTTGAAATAGTTATAAATGTGCATGAATAAACAATAGACAACAATAACACACTATGTCTATATCATGTTCAAATAGTTGTACCTCTGTGTGACTTGTTGCCATTGTAGATGCAGCATTGACTGCTACATCAACCATCTCTGCAAGGTTTTCAACAGTAAACTTTGGCTCCTGATGCAGTAAACATGCAAATCAAACATTAACAAAATATTTTATGCACTGGATTTCAAGTTAACCAAGAAATATCATCGAAGGATATACAAATTACCATGGTATCAGTTTCTCCATGGTCACGGACAACTTCACTCTTTCTAGGAGTAGGCCGTCTCATATACACTTGACCCTTGTTCACATATGGCCTATGGGGAGATACAACTCCAAGAGATGGTCTAGGTGTTTCGGTACCAGCCTATAGTCAACAAGAGTTCATGTAGCTAGACATGGATGATTCAATGAACATACATGTATTTAAAAAAATACATTTTTTAAATGTTTAAAATGTTTACCTCCATCACTGCTTCCCCTCATGTAGGATCTGACATCTGCCCAGATATTTCCTCAGTCAATACGACCATGGATCCTACCTCCATCACTGCTTTCCCTCGTGAAGGATCCGACATCTGCAAGTTTAATAATTGTAAATATTAGACCGTAGATAACATTAGTGAACTAACATGTACAGTATGTGGAAATTAACAATTTAACAAGTATTAAAAAACTGAAATTTTAAAATGTTTACCTCGGTGTGAGATACGGGATCAGTGGATGGAATGTCCTGCCCCTGTGTAGAGTGTGGAACATGATACTCTAGGGCGTCACTGCCGGCATAAAGCATCAACTGCAAGTTCACAAAATTAATATATTAGCTCAAACTATACATATGTGTACAAAGAGGAAAATAAATGAAGAATTTATTACAATTAACCATATACATACATCACTCAAAAACCCACTGAAGACAACATCTGACAAAAAACCATAGCATGGACGACCACACGATGTGCACTCGTGAGGCTCAAAAGTAGGCTGGGAATGAGCTGATGGTGCTGCACTAGTAGATGGTCCTGCAGTAGATGGTTGTGCACCAGTGGGTGGTACTGCACTAGAAGATGGTCCTGCACCATGAGGACCTGGTGTATGTACCACACTAGGGACAGATGTCCCTTCCTCACCCATATGCTAAACCATAGTGCTATGGAGAACAACGGCCCATGCCAAACTCAAAAATGACTCACGTGTCTGTGGAATAACATGATGTACATGTGGGACATCTGGCCCACGAAACTGCCTGCGATGTGCAGGGATAGGGCGATCAACATCTCGAAGCCTGGCATTGGGTTGGTTTTGGGGCATCCCCCCACCGATCCCCTGAAACTGCAATATATCAAAATAGTTTACGTGTTTTCCCAACACGAACTCTGCATACATCTTTCGAAGGAAGTACAACGGGATTTCCCCGTTGTTGTGTGGTGGCATATCAAAAACCATATACCATCTGTCCATCAAGTTATCAACAAATGGTTGATATGTGCACCACTCGATAGAGATATGTGGCCTATTTGCATTTGGGATTTCCCCCATGCGAGGGTCCCTAAACAATGAAAATATATGCTCTTTGGTGATTTTCAACTTTTTTATTGCATTGTAGCTAAGCCCATCAACGTACTCATGTCTTTTTCTTTCTCTATATGAAGTAATATCATATAGTATGTTGTTTGATAATGTGATAGTCTCAACAATTGCATCCAAAGTGGATGCAAGTGAACGTCGAATTCTATCACCACCACTAAAAGTAGTACTCAAACCTCTCAACTGGGAAAGCTCAATCAATATTTCCGCATTGGGGTCCATAGCCGCAACTGCAATAAAAAAATCAATAAGAAAATAAGTAGAAACGTATGCATGGTATATAATGACATCTCTTCAAAACTGAAAATGTAAATTAAGGAAAACATACACAAACTTAAGTTTGACTAATTTTTCAAACATAAAAAACTATAAACAATAATTAAAGTTTAACACTTTTACTTTTATTTTGTATCTTTATGGTATTGATTTTTTCTTACATAGGTGTTACTGGGAAAATATATTCAACATATCAATTAAATCATTGGCATGT
Source organism: Pseudotsuga menziesii (assembly GCA_001517045.1). Taxonomy (NCBI): domain Eukaryota; kingdom Viridiplantae; phylum Streptophyta; class Pinopsida; order Pinales; family Pinaceae; genus Pseudotsuga; species Pseudotsuga menziesii. The sequence continues at coordinate 313,609 of LPNX011163191.1, read as the reverse complement.
GGTGGATTCCCTAGCCCCACCAAATCAAATGTCTTTGAGAAAATTGTTAGAGAAGCACAAAATAATATGAAACAAGAAAACTTATTCAGTTGAGAAGTTATGGAATGTATTTACCTTGACATCATAAATCCACTAAAACATGACCACCTCAAAAACTGTTAAAAACCTAATTTCCATTATGTTTGATGCATAAACAAAATATACACAATTACCATTCTCTAAATATTGAATTACATTCCAGTATGTTCTAAAAACCGTTTTAAAGTGATATTCAACCTATAATTTCTTTTGTTGATTATACTCCTCAGTCCACTCTAACATAAATTAAGAATTGTATGCACCATACAAATGTAATGACTCCCACTCCTTAGAATCTACATGTACAAGTAATCATTATTTAAATCCAAATTTACAATATTTAGGATTAGAACAATTGTTACAAAAAATTTGAGTATACCTCTTATACTCTTTGAAGACCCTCCACCCTCTAATCTTTCTCCTTAAAAAAATTGATTTTGGTTATTGCCCCATAATCATGGAGCTTCAAAATGAAATTGAGGTAAGTACTCACCCAAATGAACCATTATCTGAAAGACCATGTACCCCTCAGCCGTAGATCCTTCTAGATGAACTCTTTGTCTCACAAAATGTTTTAGAAACTTCATATATCTCTCCGCAAGCAACATTGTATGGATATGGATAGAACCACATTCTTCAATCTCTTCTACTAGGTGTATAAGGTAATGCCCTTGAGAATTAAAAAATATAGGAGGGAAGTGCATTTGAATATCACATATCTAAAGTCACACAATTATAGGGTAAACATTGACAAAAAAAAAAAGCATTGCGTGATTGAATTACCTTGTTGGATGGCAATGCACAAGTGAAATCTCCTCCCCTCAACCTGAATTAGCTCCTACAACAATCCCAAGCAATGGTCTCGCTCCAAAATGCTCCAATGGCCCTTCGAATTCGCATTCTTGATTGTGAAAATGGGCCGCGGGTTTGGGACTGTGTATTTAATTTTTTTTTATGATTTGCAAATCGCGTACGCGTTTTATAACTACATATCGCGAGCGCGTTTTGTAGTTATATAACGCGTACGTGATATGGCTTCCTATCCTACATGTTCCATGACATGTTAGGCTTGGGTTGAACCATACCAAGTGCTATGTTAGGCTCGGTTTGATGTACTTTTTGGTAACATGATCTTGTTTTTGAAAACTAGGATTGCATCTTAAAGGTCCCTCATCTTCTTGCACTGACCCAGGACCTTCGTTGGCCATGAAAGATGGGCATAGTCAGATTTTGTGTTTGCCGTGTTTTTATGTGTTTCTTAAAGCCGTTGCAATTCTCTTTGGTGTTTTTGTTTCTTGCTAGCTTCTGTATTTTTTTAGCATGGCCATGATAATTTCTCTTTTGGTATATTGTTTATCCCATTCACTTACGTATCATGATTTCTTTCACGGTTTTTCAAGTTCTGGGTTTAATGGATCTATGGTTTCATTTTGTGTCTTTTTTTTTCTATGGGTTTAATGGTCAGAAAATTAGGCAGATCGAAATAGCCCAACTAATCAGATTCACAGGTGTAGTGTGTCGAGGCTACCCCACTATTAAGTTATGCATAAATCTTCCTATCCCATTAGCGGTATGCTACTCAGGTACCACAGGCTCACATGAGGTCAAAGTTAAAGAAAGGTTGGGGTATTAGTGAAATACTAAGCTCTCCATAGAGATTGACACTATAGCACCCTTCTACTGAGCTCCCCTTTTCCAAAAATCTTGTGATTTTTGTCTTCTCAATCATGAATATCACCGTCGAGATACATGCATCGAGATAAATATGACAGAGTCACTATGCATCAAATACTTAAGGTTTAGTCTGATTGTGTAGAAGGAATAGTCTAGGTTGAACAAGGTTAAGAACCAGTGGTCAATTGCCAAATCTGTGTCATGAATTATGGCAGTTAACTTCTTGCAGTTGTAGTGCTCATTATTGATATTTTAACTGAATATGAATTTCTTGTCCACCCTACAATCTTTTTAAATCATTGGACCAACATGCTATCTTGCTATTTCTAGATGAGTATATTGTAGAAACAACATACGTACGAACCTCCCAAGCTATGTTGGAGCATAAGTGTGGGTCTTGTATCCACTGTGAGAATGTGGGTGCCTGGTAAGCATGATTTTACTTTGAGCCTTGAGCTTTTCCTACTCAATAAAAAATGAAGGGGGAAGTTTGCAGAATTGATAGATTGTCTATACAAATAAACATTTGAATTTTTATTAGATTCATTTGGTATTGAGAAAGCTTAGAGGTATTTTATATGGATTGGTGTTATTATTATATTTTGACAAAATAATCCTCTTCTCATAGTGCTGAAAGCATGTCCAGGGTATCTATTATGCCAAAGTTACCCAGAAATTGCATTTGGCCCCAACCGCTTGAAATGGCCTTCTCGCACTAGTGAGACAACGATTGAGTGGCAACATGTATTAGGGGGTTTTGAATTCTGGGCTCTTTTTCTCCACAAAAGGGGTGCAAACAAACCTAAAAAAAATATACCTAAGTTAATTTCAGACCCTATAAATCAAGTCTAAGTGCGATTTAGGTGATTTTGGGCAATCTCTTGATGCAGAAAAGAGTGATATGGCATGTGTTTGAATTTGCTATGTAAACTTGGTTTGATTTCTTAATATTAGGACTAATAAGAAAGTGTTCTTACAGGTGGAAAATGAGTATAAACCTAAAGAAACATTGTTTGGGCCTGCTGGAGTGAATTACATGAATTGGGCTGCCCAGATGGCTATGGGAATGGATACGGGTATACCCTAGGTAATGTGCAAAAATTATGATGCACTAGACCCTGTGGTGAGCTTTGTTAACGAAACCCTCTTAGATATTTATACGATAATATCTTTAACAAGGCATTTGGTGACCCCTATCTCTGGATGAACTTGTCAAATTGTATCAAAATATTGCACCAATTGCATCAATTGAATTAGTTACCTTTGCATATTCTGTACAATTAATACTAATGGACTTTAAAATAAGTAATTAGTGTAGACACAAATAAATTGTCATTTTTCATTTTGATGAATGACTACTACTGAGTGTAATTGAAAGCAAAATAACTTTCATTTAATAGATTTTGGGGTTTTCAGGGTTCTCCATTCTATTTTTCTAAGTCTTGTAATAATCAATGTTGAGATATCCAAGATTCCATTGTTTTACCTTATTTCTTCTTTAATATTTGAAATAGATAAACACTTGCAATGGTTTCTACTGTGACAACTTTGTACCTAACAATCCTTATAAGCCAACAATGTGGACGGAATCTTGGAGTGACTGGTACTGAGATTATTTTGTAGTTAATTTCAATTGATGGAATAGCAACTTACTTTATTTCACACTTAAATTTATTTTGAACTTCAAATTCTGTTCAAGAGAAGTAAGAAGTTGAAGGCAATCCTAGTAACGCCTCCTTTGATAAATTGATATTTTGAAAATTCTAAGCTCCAAAATGAAAATATGCAGCAATGTTTATTGTCAGTTTTAAATGTAATTCCAACTTATAGTAATATGAAACATTATGTCTGGTTTTCTAGGTATACTCAATTTGGAGGTGCATCTCCTCATAGACTAGTGGAAGATCTGGCCCTTCTAGTATGGATGATCTAGTTGCTTTGAAATATTTGGTTACAAAGGTCAGTGCATCTACAGTATGTGTAGAAGAAATAGATCCTTTACCTAAGTGGCATCTTCCTAAATTGTATATTTCAGAAATGTATAAATTATCTCATTTTTTCTTGTATTCCAAAACACACTTATATTTTTGAGAATGAGTTATCTATTGAAGATACCTATTTAGACCATCATTATTTACAGTTCATTAAGAAGAATCATATCCAGTCATATAAATCCAAAGGTTTCAAGTATACCCATTTAGACCATCGTTATTTACAGTTCATTAAGAAGAAATATATCCTGTCATATAAATCAAAGGTTTCAAGTTCTTGCATCTTGGTTGTGTACAAATTGATATCACTCCTTTGTTTTGAATAGGCCTTACTTCTTTTATATAGCATAGCTTATGGAATACCAACATTTAAACTTTCTTGATGTAGTTCTTGATACCATGCAAGCCTCCTTGCATGATGGTCTTGTTTATCTATATGTTTATCCTAATTTTGTTATATCTCTATTTTTCCTTGCATTCACTCTTCTAGATAGAGAGCCCCTTGACTACTAGATCCTTACAATGGTTCACTTCTTCTATATAGAGAGGCACTCTCTGGGATGGATCCAGCTTCCTCACCAGATTTCTATACAGATATTCTTTCCTTCTACCTCAGATAGTAGGATAGATTCACAGTCAACTTTAGAGGTTGACCCCTACTCTCTGTGGCCCAATGGCAGGCCCTTGGAGCACTGAGACTCTTTTCTAGGAGCTTGTCTTTAGATAATTGTTTTTTCTTTTGACATTATGGTAGCTTCTCTCATCATAATGATCAGTTTAGTTTATTTCTTTTATATCAATGTCCTTCACACTCCTACTTTGTAAGTTTGTATGACCACTTATGTATTGAGTAGTTCCATTGACCTACTTTTGGTTATTTGTTGGACATTAATAAACTTGTCATATGTTATTCCATTTATAGACTCATGGTCTCACTATGAAACAAAAGCCTGAACATCGTACTCTCCATTATTGATTTGTCTACCTTATATGCATACCATTCATGCATGCAAATAATTAGGGAAAAAAGTAGAACACATTCTTTTAACTCTAGGTCATTATACGCTTTTTGAACAACTATTGTAGGTATGATTCCAAAGCCATGTCAATTGTTGATGACCTTGTTGATATTTTGTTCATCACTACACTTTAACCAACCCAAATGGTGGTTGTAGTTGTACAGTGCAATGGAGGTAATGGTAGTGCAAGGATCTCATCATAGCATTGGACAACCTCTGAGGGAACATACACCTGCACATTCAGCCTCCTTTTGTCCAAGACTCCAAGTGCATAAGTATTCAGCTCATTGTTCCCCAAAAATTTTATTTAGTTATTTACTTAATTTTTACTGCTCCTTGTATTCCATAATTTTTTTATTGCTTGCTTACTGGAATTCTGTGTGATCATTTAAGGAACCATTGCTTGATTTGTAAAAATATTCCCAAGGTTTTTTACTGTTTCCTAGGTTGGAACCTTTACAGGGAAATTTTGGGAACCTCTTCCTGATTGTATCATATCATCCTTGAGTGCAATCACTTGGTTGGCCATCTCTACACCATACACAGTTTACAATATGTCCTTGTTTGTCACTAAGATTTATGAAGAGTAGATCATCCCTTCTCCACAAGACATTTAATTGATTTATATTTCCCCTAATGATCCTAAATTTCTCAAAATATATCACTTTCTGCCTAGCATGTGTTCAATAAACCTTTTGTGTTAGAGATGTACCTTTTTAGAATATGCAAACTAATTTATGTCAAATTGAAAAAGCTCAGATGGTGGAATTGGTTTTATTTTTTTCAACTACTAATAAAATCATGTGGTTTGAGATTCAATTTTTCTGAGAAAGTATGAATTCAATAGAATCCATATTTTTTATTTATAGATGCTTCTGATCAACAAAAGCAAGTGGACTTGTGAAAGTGATTTTTTTGGTTAAGATGTTGTGACTGGGGAGGATAAATTTTGCCAAATTTTCCCAGGACTTGCCCTTGCAAGTTTGCAGTAGCTCGCTTTTTTGTGAAGGGTGGATCTTTTGTAAACTACTACATGGTATGATTTGCACATGATGAATTGGACTGACCTAGCATGTGACATTCATATATGGAAATTTTGACTAGAATATGTGCTAATCTAATTTGTTTCTCTTCCAGTACCACAGAGGAACAAATTTTGGTCGTACTGCAGGAGGGCATTTCGTTGCAACCACTTATGACTATGCTGCACCCACAGATGAATATGGTACATTTTATCTTGGATGTGATTAAATACTTTTTTGACAATCTTCACTTGAATTTGCTACACAATATTGTAGAAATGTGAGAAGTTCTTTTAGGATTTAAATTTCATTCTTAAGCAATTTATTAGGTTGTCAATTTGTTTGAAAATGCAAGTGGATTCTGTGAATTTCCTTTTCTTGGGCCCAATTTAAAACAACTACAATAAAAAGAGCATTGTCATAAAATTTAGAAAACAACACAAAGATTGAGATTTTGTTCTTCAGCTATGATGTGAATTTCTTCAAGGCTTATGCAATGCTTTCCTTTTCCTTCCAATTCCCAACTTTCTGAACAGTGAAAGGGATTTTGACCTTTGGAACACAACCTATTGCTTTTTATTGTTTATCTTTGGTAGGACTTATTAGGCAGCCAAGGTGGGGTCATCTTAAGGAATTACACAAAGCCATAAAGCTTTGTGAGCCTGCTTTAGTTAGTGGCAATCCTGTTGTTACATCTCTTGGGAATTTCCAACAAGTAAGCTTCTTTGAATGCACTGTATATATATGCATTCCATATAGAAATAAAATAGAAAGGTTTCTCCTACTTTTTTAAGAAGGATGCTTTGTGGGACATAACTAACTTATCCATTGTCTGCTTAGGATTATGTGTATTCTCTAGGAGCTGGAAATTGTGCAGCATTTCTTGTAAATTATGATTCAAATTCCATTGCAAGAGTCATATTTAATGGTCAACACTTTAAAATAGCTCTGTGGTCGATTAACATTCTCCCTAATTGCAGAATTTTGGTTTTCAATACTGTAAAGGTGATAAACTTGAGATATTAAAATTGTGATTATTGTTTGTTTGTTTGTTTTTTTAATTTTTTTTTATATCAATCTCATAGGATCGAGGCCCTTTTTTCTTTGTTATCCATTCTAAATTTAAGCTCACACAACTTATTAAAGTTGATGTGAAAATTTAAAGTGCCTGGATGTTGATCCCTTTTGATGCAATCTGTTTATTTCAATTTGAGCATAAACTAGAAAAATGTAAGTACATAATCTAGATTCAGGTTGCAATAACTGATTACATGTACCAAACAATTAATCAAGGGCCCCACTAGTCCAACTGATAGTAGACAAAGTATATGTGTACGTGATATCTCAGAGAGCAATTGATAATAAAACATAAAATAAGGCATTTTGTTTATGTTATAGTTTTTCCCATTCCTTGTTTGCATGTATATTGTAGCATGGCAAATGCACAAATATTATATTAATAGATCCTCTTGGTAATGTGAATGGATAATTTCCCCTGGATATAGTTGTGTTTTCTAATTATTGGTGTAACATTAAGCTTTCTAGTTCAGTGCACTGCTTTTCTACCTTCCATAGTAAGGTGTGTTTGTTTTTTGTTTTTTTAATTTACATACTTATTTATCTTACAATAGGATCTATTTCAATGTTGGTTATCTTGTTTTCATAGGTTGACATACAAACATCACAAATGAAAATGGCACCTGTTGGAGGGTTTTTTTGGGAATCTATTGATGAAAATATTGCCTCTTTTGAAGGCATTTCCATCACTTCAATGGGTTTGCTAGAGAAGATAAACATTACAAGGGATAATATTGATTACTTGTGGTACATAACAAGGTGAGACATCACACTTTCCTTATCTTGTTTTCTCATTGCAATTTTTCCCTGACTGATGCCAATTAGTGCGGTCAAAGTTGAAAATTTTAGAGGAATTTCCTTGTGAAAGGGCATGCTTGGATTTGAATTGTGTAACATTTTTAGTTTGCACTTCTATATTGTATGTTAAGGTTGCTGCATTTGATTCTTTAGCTAAAAACCATGGTCTAGTTTCTTCTTTGTTAAGATTGATAACTGCATCCCTGATATTTTGCATCTTTCTCCTTTCCTATATCGAACTGTTCCCTGTTGATTTCATTATTAATGTTCATTTATCATACTTGCATTGGCCCATATCCATTAAATGTGTGAAACTCAAAAAGTAAAAATTATTGAGACCTTGTTGAGAGAAGAGAAGTACTAAGGTGAATCATAGGGTTCATAAAATTTGTTGTTACCTTCCCATGCAACTATATGGTTTTATAATTTGACCAAAAACTATGTAATCTATCTTGGTTGCAACTATATTAGTGTTGTGGGTTTCAACATTATGCCTACAAGATTGACAAGAGTGGTGTTTGATGGTGCTCAGTTTATTAAGCTCTGATTTAAATGCAAAGTTTTAATTCATAAGCATGTATTTCTATACACTAATTAAATCGTCTCTTGGGCAGTGTGGAAGTTGATGGAGATGAACCCTTTATGAAGAATGGTGGTCTGCCATTTCTTAATATATAGTCAGCAGGTCATGCATTACATGTATTCATAAATGGTGATCTCACAGGTATTTGTTCATTCAGCATAAAACCTTGGGTATAATTTTACACTTCTCAACTTGTTGCTGTGTTGAGGTTCATATCAGTGAGTAACTAGAAATTCTTGTTTATGACAGTGATTATTTTTTCTAGATTAAAGAGGAGTATAGAGAATTTAGAGCTATACTTATTCCAGGGTTATGCAAATTGGGTTTAAAGTTTCTTTGGATGCTTGCAAGGAGTCAGTATGGAAGCACAAAGAACCCGAAAGTAAGGTTTTCATCTCGTGTTAACTTGTTAAGCTAAATATTGGAACAAACAAGATTTTCCTCTTGAGTATGAATGTTGGTCTATAGGTTAGCTTCAAAACCCTTTTTGTTGTTGCTTGTGTTCCATGCCTTGTAATTTTTGTTGGGGAGATATCAAACAAGTGAGAAAATCCAACTTGTTGGGGAGATAGTTAGATTTAGATTGTTGGTTGTTTAATAGGGAAATCCACAGATGGACTGTGTATAATTACTTCTTACTGTTACACTTCTCCTCTGAATTCATTCTAAAGAGTTTATCTGCTTGTGGTTAAATAATATTGGGCCCCATTTTGAGATGGCAAATGCAGGAGTCCTGGGTCCAATAACCCTAAGTGGTTTCAAGGATGGAACAAGGGACTTGTCCTTGCAAAGGTGGTCATATCAGGTTAGGGCCATTTTAACTAGAAGATTTCCTCTTTCGTTATTTTATTATATTTAGATGGTATTTTTATGAACTGAAACACAAGCATAGCTATAGTAGGAGTACATGGATACATAAATCACGACTCAATACAAAAAATAATTTGTCGTTGATCAAGTGCCTGGAAAAATGAGGAAAATCTATTTTTAAGGAGAATATGTTCTTATACAATGTCATGCCATCCCCTTCATCAGTTTTTGTTTTACATTGCCTAACTTATGTCTCTGTTCCTCCCACCAATCCCATATTATTTTCTGCATTTCCACATTTTGAAATGACATTTCAGGAGAAATATAGAAACATAAAAAATCAGTTGTTCAAATTAAAGTTTGTTGGAATATTTAGGATCATAATTTGGCAATGGTAGATAACTGCCCAATGTTACAGTAGTATTTGATTTCCTGTTAGGTATTTTTTGTGACAATGAACACATGAAAGCCCTTTTCTTGATTTCCCAAGCTCCCCTGCTATTGAAATGGACCAAAACTTACACTAATTTATCACATTCTTACTGATGTGGAAACATTCTTTTTGAAATGTAGTGCTAGGAGTATTGCTACACCACTTCTTTCTTCCTTGCTCTCATAGTGAAAGTATCATTCTAACTCAAGTGACTTGTAGCATTTCCCTCATAAGAAAACTGTCTTCAACTTATAAATAGCATGGGATATGTAAAGTGCTATTTTATGCCGAGTCATTTGACTGTTAGTCTATAGGGTTGTGCTAACTATTATTCAAGATTGAATTGCTTATACTTCATGCCTTTTTTCTATTATGGTTGATTAAGACATAGAGTGGGTTATTGTCAATGTTGCAAAAATTGTGTATGACAATAATTTGACAAATGTTTGAAAAATAAAAGTTAGAAAAATGGAAGATATGGACAAAAGGTCACAAAAATATTCAAAAAAAATGATTTGTTGTTTTCTCAAATTGTAGATTTTTGTAACATTGGTTGTTATTGGGATTTGCTTATTGTTTAGGGTAAAATTCCTTTGATAGGTTGGAATTTCATTTCTTTGCCACAACTTTCTATCCTTCAGAGAAAAATAGATTTCACCTTTTGATAAGAGTGAGGATGAGGTCTTAGACATCAGACTATGGCTTCCTTCATTTGTGTGACGTATCTGATGAAAACTCTTAATATGTGAGAATGTCCAACAAATTACTCTTTCAGAAGAGGGATTAATATGTGAGAACGTCCTAAAAGTTTAATCTGTCCCAGTTTTATTGATATTGTTAAAGGATATTTAAGTCCTAAGAGGACCACCCTAATCTTGATATAAATTGACAATTCTAGGATCATTTTGTCATGGTCACCTTTTCATTTTTCTTCAACCGTCAACTAGAGAAACTTAGTTTTTATCAAATATGGGAAGCACCAACATGTTCTATTTTACAGTAGTATATTGAGGACATCATCTTGGTTCTAGAGGGCATTGTTATCATTTTTTTTTCTATCGAGGATATTGCAAAGTCCTTATTGTGAAACTGTTTGGGTCTTGTAATTTTTTGAATTATTTTATGTGACATTTTGTCTTTTGCCATTTAGATTTGACTGGTGTTGAAATAAGTTGAGTTTACTCACATTAGCAGTCACACCATTATGAATTGTACTATATTCTAGAGACACCTTCCAAATAATTTTCAAGTTAGGTTGTAAAGTGAGTTTTAAAATTTTATATGGTAAAACTCATAGAGGTTATTGAGATATGCATATTACATATATAATGAATTATTTGGGTTTTATGTGCATTCAAGAAAGTACTCATAGACCTTATATCTTTTTAAAACATATATGGTTTTGATGTGCCTTTGGAACATTAAAAATAGTTACTTTTTAGAATTTTCATTAAGAGCCCCATTGAAGAAACAATATGTTCGACATTAAAAGCAACAATGTTTGGTTTTATACTTGTTGTTAAACTTCATTTTGAACCAAACAAAGTTATGGGAAGAAAATCCTATTAAACTTGGGATTTCTCCAAAAGTTGAGATTTATGAGCACAAAGGAATTGTGAACATTCTTGAAGAAGAAAATCTTGTCTAGGTGTAAAAGTACAGCCCTAGTATTGGCTATTTCTATGATATAGTATAGACACCTTCCAAGCCATTTTAATGTTAGGTTGTAAAGTGAATTTTAAAATTTCATTTGGTGAAACTCATAGAGCTTATATAGCTATGCAGAATACATATAACATCCATTTTTTCAGTTTTATGTCCTTCAAAACTAAAACTCATAGAGGTTACTTTAACTTCACATTTCTAATGATGAGCATTTGTTTGAGTTGATATGCTTTCACATAGCTCAAACTGTATAAGTTCACCTTTCCACGACAATTTCTCAATCATAGGTCTACTAGATTGCCTGAGGGTTTCCTTTTGTATAGTTGCTCCTATGATCACTATTTTCTGCAGAAAAATAATAGGTCAAGCAGAGTCGTTCATCTTAACTCAAGGTTATTGTGATGCATATTTGAGAAAATGACAGGCAGAGGTAGCCAATCAATGTACTTGTGACATTTTGTACCATAGTTTCTCATTCATTGAGTAAATATTGAATGAAATGTCTTTAGTCATAGCTTCTTCTTATTGATATTTGAGATAATGGCTAGTATAGGAAACCAATAAATGTACTTATGAAATTTTTGTACCATAGACTCATTTATTAATTAAATGCTTGTCCTTAATAGCATTGGCCATGGATGATAACAAATTTTTTTCCCCTGATTTTGAAACATTTGCGATTTGAGAAATGATGACTATAACTGTCTGAGGAGAAAAGGAAAGGGATCAAGGTTCAATTATGTTTTTGTATTATTTGAGAACGTAAACCATCTATCATTTAATATCAATATGTTTAGTGTTGAATTTGATTGAAATTATATCTTAACATGTGATTGAAAATGGCATATTCTTTTGTTAGACTTGTTATGGAGAGAAATTCCTATGGCTTGGGGTATCACAACAGACAGCTATGACTCCAGAAATCAATCTTTCCCAATATGAAATAGAAATACAATGTCTAACACTAAAGGATCAGACCTCGTACCTTATTCCAGACAGTTGAAGTAGATCCCCATTGAGCTTTCCAATCTTCAGCTTGAATTGATATAATACTTCCTCAACAACAAGTAAACAATACAAGCATACTATATATCATGGTGTTATATCTATTCTAGCATATATAATCAATAATGTAAAATCATTTGACATATTCCAATGGATACAATATTCAATCAAATACACATCATTGGACAAGGAAAGATAGTTCTTATTAATATAAATTAGAGATTACAAGATAGATACAACCTCTGACGGCATGTCTGCGAATCAGAGAAACTGAATCCCCCACTTGGGACTCCACCACTTCAATCCTCCATCACTTAGATAGCAAGCTCCCTAGCAAAGGCAAGCTTGGAAAGAACACAACTGTGCTCCAAAGGGACAAAGGGATGTAGACTCAAGCATAAATTTTGGCAACAATGGACTATAGTTTCGATGCTTTCAATCTCTCTATATGCCTTCAATGTACCAAGGGGTTCCTTATATAGCTTCACAAGGGATAATGAAGGGTCGAATCCGAGCGATCTCAAGGCATATGGAAGTCCAGGAGTCAAATGATTCGGATCCATGTCAAGGAAAACTCCAAAATGATTTGGACTATGCACACATCCCAATGTACACGGATATAGGGGTCAAACTCACGTATGTACGCGGATATCGGGGAAAAAACCGCATATATCATCTTTTATATAGTTTTTTAGGGATGATGAAGGTAACATCAAAGGATAAAATATGGTCCATGGGGTCTAAAGAGTCTGCAGCAGGACAGGGGAAGGCCATACCAAGTGTGATTCACCTAGAGTGGTGAAATCCGCTATAACAGATGCTCCCTAATGTGTGAGGTCAGAGGGGTCATACGATGGACGAAATACATTATAAGTCCATCCCAGAAGTGGAGTGATGAAGGATCCCAAATGGAATACCAGCCACCCAATCAACATAGTACAATGATACAACTCTGCATACAACTGCAAGTACATATAGCAGTCCCGAATACATAAGAGTACAATGGCCATGAATAGGCATAATACATGATATCACATATGTGGTCATCGCCACGTACAATATACATAGATCAGAATCTCCATGATGAAGATATACAAAGGAACATGATCTCCAAAATGGTTGAAGATATACAATAGATCAAGATCTCCATAGTGGCTGGAAATGTCTGACATACACTAGAATCAAGTCACGAGAGCAGAAATCTCATGAACACTGGCACGATCAAGGAGGTAGCATATAAGAGATGCCACCAGTCTGGAAGGTATTCTACACAAACCGCTATGAGTACATGTCCTACTATGCAAATAGAGGTGTCGAGGTCGAACATAGTAGTCCATCGTCTGATTACCGGTCATTGATGTATATTGTTAACAGACGCGAGATTACCCACCGATAATGATAATGGGAATCAAGGTACTAGAGTGCAAACTAACAAGTGTGAATAGATGTGTTGAGGTCAAACACTTGAGAGAATCCATCGATCAGGGGACATTGATGTATTCCCAAGAAACTGTCGATGGCGAGAGAACCTGCCACTGATGACTGCAAGTCTCAAGGCACTCAAAAGGACTCTAGATTCCAATCCCAGAATAAATGATCTGAATTCGATGGGATGAAATCCGCTGGAAGGAGGGCATTGAGGCATCCCCCATCATCCAACATGAGGTACTCAGTAGAGCCGTCTAATGTGGAAGGACTCGATCATAAAGTGCACGAACTAGTAACTGTATTGGGAATGGCCGACATGCAAAGTCAAGATAACTGAGGAATGGCCGACACAGGTTTCAAATTCCTTCGAATGAGAGAATAACGGTGTATGGTGACTGAATGAAGGCAGCATAGACTCAATATACAAACTGGGACATCTTTGTGACACAGGAGGCATCAACAGAAGCTCCATAGGGACTGGAAGCTTAACCAGTCGGTGGAGATAAACTCAGATAACGAGTACAGCTCCTAATTCAAACTATAACCCAACCAATGGATGTGATATACAGTGCTCTATTCAAAGGAAACACGACTCGAAAGCTGCCAAAAGATAACATCTTTCCTTGTCCGGATTTTTGGTTTTTTTATTTTTTTTTGGACTTTTTCAGTTATTTGAAAAGCTTGAAAAAAGAATAAACTAGCTTTATAGTTACAAACTAGGAGGAGACAAGTGTCATAC
>LPNX011163191.1:263815-290684 GCA_001517045.1 Pseudotsuga menziesii | reverse complement strand
TTACACCTATGGGGGATTTGCCTATTTTGGGTAAGCCTGCTTTATGCTAGATTTGGATGCTTCCTCATGCATTCGATTTCTTCATGTATTATATTTATTCAGAATCCTATGTTATCACAAGGTTGGCTATTGTACACTGAGTTAATATAATTTTGTGTTACAGCTCCATTTTCAGTCTCCATTGTTGACAATTTTGCATGATCAATTGTAATTTGTTGTGAGTGAAATTAATCTATTGCTGGTCAGAATTTATACATCGAGTTATAAAAACAAGGCATATCCTTCATTATGAATCCATCCAAGAAGATACATATCACCTCTGATCTTTCTATTTGGCGTCAAGGAGTATGTTTCTAGGGTTTCACTGCTTCATCCCTGGGTTAACAGATCTGAGTTTAAGGGTTTCTTTGTGCTCCCTTATTTGTTGAATCATGAGTTTTGTTGAGTTGTGACAACATGCATATGACCTGTGGACTATGTGGTGTCTCTCATGCTGAGTTGTGACCTTATGCATTTGACTCATGGAATGTATGGTGTCTCTCCTATTGCCATGCTGGGTCGTGACTTTATGAAGCTAATCCGTTAATGTATTAGGTTGATCCAAGACCATTTTTCTGCTGAAAATATAGGTCATGCTCATTTCTATAGGCTACTCTTGTACTATTATCTTTGGCTTCATCCCTATGGGAATGCTAAACCTTATTTTTTACCGTGTAAGGTCTATCCTAATGGATTGTGGCTATGTATGATCTATCCTAGATGGGCCAAGCACTGTGATGACCTCCCTCATCCATAAAGTGGACTGTGGTAAACTATCCTAGATAGGTCATGGTTAATTTGACCTTACCTTTCTGGACATTACTTGTTTGGTGTTAATTATGCTAGAGGGAGTTTTGATCTTTTAAGGTTGATTAGTTGTGTTTTGGGCTAAATATCACTTCTGCTATCCTACTAGGGTCTTCCCACATGGTGACCGAGATATCTTTCTTTCTGTTGTAAGTATCTAACCTCTACCTACCTACAACACTCTAACCTACTCTATGTTAAGGCATGTCATTTGTTCCTTTGGTTACTTGTCCTTTCAGTGACAAGATCTTAAACTAAAAGCATCTAAGTATAATGTTGATCCAAAGAGTTATAGATTAGCTTTATTACTGTTCTCTGTTAACCGGTTATTAAAGTTACTAGTATTGCTATTACTTCTTTCTTTCTTGTACATTTCTTTCATTCTTTTCATTAGTTATAATATTGTTATTGTTTATGTTTTATACATGGTAATTGGTAAATCATTTCGAGGACTAACTTTAACACAGTGAGATTTGGAGTGTTAAAGTTGCAAGAGATGAAATTATGTTTTGAATTTATTACAGCAGTACTGTTTTGGATCTAGTTATGTTTTAGCTTTGTTTTAGGAATTAAAGTATAAAATTTTAGTTTGTTTAAGATGCAAAAAATGGTTAAATCTGAACTATAAATTTCTATAAGCCAATTGTCTCACACGAAGAGGCTATACATATTACGTGAGGACTCGGATGGGTTAAATGTTGTGCTATGTTCTTGACAAGAATCTACAATATTGTTCAACCTGGCTTTCTTAGTTGGAAAACTGATTATATTTTGAAGGAGAGAACAAAAAAAAAGAGTGTAGCAAGTTTAAGATGAAAAAAATGGTTAAATGTAAGAGTCCAACATTGAGCATAATGTATGATTCCATAAGTTTATTGGTTTCTCAATATTCAGGTCCCCACATGTCCGTTGGACCATTAAGGGATGAGATAACAAGTGGAGTCCCCACTTGCCCTGAATCTAGTCAGTACAGTTGTGTTTCACTGAAACCTTATAGTTGTGACTTGTGGGTCTACATGTTCTATTGTTGATGATGTGATTCATGTTATTTGACTAATGTTATTGTTCCTCTATTTTTACAATATTTTATAAATCAGTGAAAGATTCACCAAGATTTTACAAAATTATATAATAAAAAGAAAGATTCACCAAATTTTTTATATATACATATTATATTGTTGATAAAATTGCCTTCAAAGTTTCCTATATATCAGAGAGATTTGCCCATTTTTTATACATATAAATCTAGGGGGGTTCTTAAAATCATCCCTGATACTCTTCCTGTTCCATGCAATAACTACCTCAACCAAATTCTGGAAGAAATAAATGGTTGGGGAAAAAGACAAGAAATGGGTAGTTGACAGTTTTGATGGGTTTTCCCTAATGGCTCAAGGTTAAAAATCAACCCCCCCCCCACCGCCGCAAAAAAATCCGTGGGAAATCATGCCCCCGTCTCATTATTTGTTGCATTGACATAGCTGGTTGTGGGTTTTTTATTAAATCACATATTTACATGATGTTTACAAATGTGCTTAAATTAGCACATGAACCATAGGCATCAACCATGTTCACCTATACACCAAACATTAATCAATGATAGGCCCTTGTCCTTGAGCTCCTTGCCATGATTCCATATAATATTTACATCATATAAATTTAATACAAACGGGGTCAAAACTGGGGTGTTACATTCCCCTCCCCCTTCAACAACACTGTCCTCAGTGCTTTACAAAATTGAACAAAATGATGCACTAGTACCACTCTCAGTGCTCCACAGAATTGAACAAAAATGGATATGCCAATTGCATGGCATCCTCCAGCTCCCATGTAGCCTCTTCAGGATTGTAGTGGTCCCATTGCACCTTTACCTTCCCTATGGCTCGATTTCAGAGCATTGCGACCTTCCTGTTGAGGATGCACATTGGATCGATTTGGAAATCTCCCTTAGGTTCCACCTAAATCACATCCCAATTTATCATATGGTCATCATGTACATATTTCTTAAGCAAAGAAACATGAAAAACATTATGAGTTCTAGTGCTAGAAAGAAATGGAAGTATATATGGAACTGGCCCTATTCTTTCAAGCACTTCAAATGGCCCACAGTGTCTGGGTGACAACTTGACACAACTTCCAAGATTCAAGGAACTCTTTTGTTCCCTCACTCTGAGGTAAACATGATACCAAACACTGAACTCTTTGTTCACCCTATGCTTATCTGCATAGATTTTCTGTCTGTCTTAGGCTTCTTTCATATTCTACCTGATCTTTACCACTTCCTGCTCCATCTCCTTAAGAAATTATGGACCAAGCACAACCCTGTTCACTAGATTATCCCAAGTCACTGGAATCCTACACCTCCTGCCATACAAAGCTTCACATGGACTCATCCCCAACGATGCTTGTTGTCCATCATTATAAGAAAAATCTATCAAGTGTAAATAATCTTCCCACTTGGTTGGTTTGTCCATCACATACATCTGAAGCATCTCTTCGAGAACCTAATTCACTCTCTCTATCTGACCATCCTTCTGAGGATGGTAGGCAGTGCTAAAGTTCAGCAATGTACCAAATATGCAAACAACCCCTTCTAAAAATTAGAAGTGAACTTGACATCTATGTCAGAGACTATTTCCTTAGGAAATCCATGCAATTTGAAAATCTCCTTCATGAATATCTTTCCAATGTCATCAGTCTTATGTGTAGACTTAACCGGTATAAAATGTGTTTCCTTTGTCAACTTGTCCACCCACAACCATGATGGAATCATGTTGTCTCCAAGTCATTGGCAATCCTGTAATAAAATCCATGGAAATAACTTACCATTTCCATTCTGGAACTGGAAAAGGATGCAACAAACCTACTGGGTGTTGATGCTCAACCTTCACCTACTGACATTTCATGCACCTTGAAATATATTTAGCCATGTCCTTTCTCATTTTTGGCCAAAAGTACTACTTTCTAGCTATAGAAATTGTCTTCTTATATCTTAGGTGACTAGAATATGGAGCTTGATGGATCTCATCCATAACAACTCTCCTCAAATGTGCTACATTCGGAATATAAACTATGTTCTTATAAGTAAGAAGTCCATCTTCTTCCAATTTATATCCCTCATACTTCTTTTCAAGGATTTGCTGCTACAACTTGTCCTTGACCTACACATACATTTCATCTTCAGCAGTATGACTAACAATCTATTGCCTCAAATCTAATTGGAAAATACTAATGAATGCCACATGCATTTTCTGCACCTTACTGCTGAGTGCATCAGCTACCTTATTCTCTTTTCCATTTATGTGCTTGATTTCAAAATCAAACTCACATAAAAACTCCAACCATCTAGCTTGCCTAGAATTTAACGTTGGTTGATCAAACAAGTACTTTAGACCACAATGGTTTGTCCTTAGCTCAAATATTCTTCCCATCAAGTACTACCTCCACATCTTGAGAGCATGTATTGTTGCTGCAAGTTCCAGATCATTTGTGGTGTAGTTTTTCTCATGCTCCTTCAACTTTCTTGACTCATAACATATCACGTGGTTTTATTGCATAAGGACTCCTCCAATCCCTTGACCACATGCATAGGTACACACCACAAAATATTTCTCTAGGTCTGCAACTTTCAATACTGGTGCACTTGTGAGAAGATTCTTCAACTCCTGGAAGCTTTCTTCACACCTCGATGTCCATTCAAACTTTATCCCCTTCCTTTGCAAAGAAGTGATGGCATGTGCAACCTTGGAGAACCCCTCTATGAATATCTTGTAGTATCCTGCAAGTCCCATAAAAGATCTTACATTTGTCACATTTCTTCGAGTAGGCCAATTCATAATGGCTTCAATCTTTTCAGGGTCCACAAATATACCCTCTTTTGAGATAATGTGACCCAAATACTAAATTCTATCTTTATAGAAGTCACACTTGTTCAAATTTTCTTACAGCTTATGCTCCCTGAGAAATTGTAATGTCAATCTCAAATGTTCTTCATGCTCTTCCTCATTCTTAGAATGAATAAGAATGGCATCAATCAAAACAAGAACAAACTTGTCCAAATACTTGCTGAAGACACTATTCATAAGGCACATAAATGTAGCTAGCACATTTGTGAGACCAAATGGTACCGCTACAAACTCATAATTTTCATACCTTGTTCTGAAGGTTTTCTTATGAATGTCTCCATCCTTGATTATCACCTGATGGTAATCAGACCTCAAGTCAATATTGGAAAATACCTTTTCTCCCCTCATTTAATCAAAGAGGTCATCAATCCTAGGCAAAGGGTATTTATTCTTCAATTAACCTTGTTCAATTGTCTGTAATAAATACACAACCTGGGTGTATCATCTTTCTTCTTCACAAACAGAATCATTGCTTCCCAAGGAGACACACTCGTCCGAATATACTTCTTCTCCAACAACTCTTGCAACTACTTCTTCAGCTCTAGCATTTTCGGCGTACTCATTCTGTAGGGCATCTTGGACACTGGTGTTGCTCCTCGCACATGCTCAATTGTGAAATCAATGTCTCTCTTTGGAGGAATCCCTAGAATCTCATCATGAAAAAAATCCCTAAATTCTTGCAATAGATGAAAGTCCTCCAACCTAGGATTTTCATTCTCTGCTACCTCCAAAATATGAGCTACATACAACTGGAAACTTTTCCTTCAAAACTTCTTCAACTGCATTGATGAAATATGCCTCATATAAATCACCTTTGGAATTCCTCTTACAACTATTGGGTTCCATTCTTCATCCATGCACTCAAAAGACTTATTATAACAGTCGAGCATTACCCTATGAGATTATAAACAATCCATTCCAATGAGAACATCGTAGGAACCAAGTGGTATAATATTCATATCTACACAAGTGACCAATCCATTCATCACTAATGGACATTTCTCGACCACTTCACTAACCTTTCTCTTAGTCCAGTGGCTAGTTGAGCTAACCAATATTTGCTATGCTTTACATTCATAAAAGCACAAATATCCATTACTCTAGGAGTAATGTAACTGTGAGTGGAACCAGGGTCAATCAAAATAGAAACAGATTGCTCAACAATATTACTTGCAACTTCGACCATAGTTTACTGGTGATATTCCTAGCGGTTCTACAGTGCTGCATAAATCCTAGGGACAACCTTTTCTACTTGAACAATTGTTTCTACCTCTTGAATGTTGTAAGCTGGACTTGCATTCTCATTCTCAAGTGGACAATTCCTGCGCATGTGGGGTCCTCTACATCTCCAACATTGGAGTGGTTTTCTGGGATTTTCTCCCACCACTCTAACTGGTTGCTTCTGAACTTGGGATGGCTGCTTCTATTAATTCTTGAAGTTAGAAGGTTTGAAACCTTTCTTCCTTTGGTTAGACTTCTCATTCTTCTTGTCCTTCCATTTATTATGATAATTAGGTTTTCCTTTTCTTTACTCATAGCAATACTTAGCTTTCCTTATCGCTTATTCTAGAGTTTTAGGTTCATAAAAATTAATTTTGTCTTTGTAAGACTGAGGCAATCCACTTAGGAAACATTGTATTTTCACCTTTTCATCTTTGATGTACCTGACATACCTTAAAAATTCTAGGACATATTTACATACTCTTCCATGGTCTGTTGTCCCAATCTTAGCTCATGGAATTCTTTAATCTTATCATCATAGTACCTGTAGGAGAGGTACTTCTGCTTGAAATACTTCTGGAACTGTTTCCACACAATCTTCCTTTCATTAATCTTTTTCACTTTTCTGAAGTGATCCCACCATATGGATTCTATTCTAGTGAAATTGAAGATAGATACTCTAGCCTTCATATTTCTTGAATAGTCTTGGACTTGGAAATATTTCCTCATCCCAAGAAGCCAAGCTTAATATTCTTGACCATTCTTTATCTCACCATTGAAAGTAAGTGGCCTTGCCTTTGTAAATACATCACATGAATGGTTCTGGTAACACCTCTTCCTCTCATTCCTGTGAGAATAACTTGAACCACTAGTGGATCCTTCAGAGTCAGATGACCCACTAGGAGATCTCTTTCTTCTTCTACCAGTGCTCCTACTTCCTTCTGGTCTTACTATCCGGTCCCCAGAGTTCATCCGCCTATGAATGTTCATTAAACTTTGTAGCATGGTTGCATTCAGCTGATTCTGCTCCTCCTAAACCTTAACCAATATTTCATTATCTTCCCTGTAACTTTGCATGTCAACCCTTAGGATTCTCATGGTGGCTACAAAATCTGGTGAAGTATCTTGACACCTCCTCCGATAAGACTCTATCTCAGCATTTCCAACTTGGACATTTTCTACCATTGCATCTTCCTCATGCTTATAGGGATCCTAGGCATCATTGATGCCATAGGTTCTCATGGCTCATCCAAACCAACTTTACCAAGATGGACTATCTAGAATGTTTCCCTTTGAAGGTGACTATAATTCTGTAAAATGTGTTATCAAACACCATTTGTTAGCTGCATATAAATTCAAAATTAAAAAGCATTTACTTACTATCACTTAGCCCATCTAGGTCAAATGTTGTAACCATCATCTCTGTTAACTGTTCAACTTATCCCCCTTTTAGGCCCAACGTTGCAACCTGCAGCTCTATGAAACCACAATCTAGGTGTTATTTTCTCTTTTAACTTCTCGTTCTGGTCCATTTAGGCCCAATGCTGGAGCCAACAACTCTGATACCAGTCTGTCACGTACCCATACCCCGATTAACATCCAGAGTTAAAAATTTCCTACAAAAACTTTGTCATTCTTTGAAACATGGGGCATGGCCACAAAACACTCCTCAACATTCATGTTCTGATACCACACGGTCACGTCCCCTCCCATCCATCATTGATCAGTTCGACGATCTATGAAAAAATATCTCAGAGGGGATCGAACAGTGGGAAAAAAATCATGACGAAAAACGATGGTCAAAATCTGTCCTACATCTGGGGATAGATCAATGGCTAAGAATCAACCCACAAGAATCAACAGTGTGGAAGGATTGTGCTTGCAGAATTGGGAAAATGGAAATTGTGATCCCGCATCTTGCATCCCGCCTCCCTCATCCTGCGACCCGTATCCCAGATCCTGCATACTGCATGCATAAATAGACCATTACGGAAAGGAGAGTTATGAAAGGAAATCTATGAATTTGCATTCCTCATTCCTCATCCTACATCCTGCAAGTTGCAGAAGAAAAAAAATGTGGAGAAAATGATTTAAATAATGTCGTATCAAAATCCCACACCCCGCAAGTTGAGGAAAGGAAAGTTGCAAAAGGATATTTCTGCGGAAATTCCACCCGCTAATAGAAGTGTTTGACTGATTTGATCATTCAGGACATCACCAATCCGGCCAATCTAAGCCCCATAATGAAACTTAAATATGCATTGAAAGTGAACATACACAGATGCATACAATTGCAACTATACAGCGGAAGCAATTCATCAATTCAACACATTAAGCATGTTCATAATATTTCATTGAGGAAATACAAATGGAGAGAAATACAAATGCATATATTAACATAGAAAAAAACACTTGTCTTTGAAATAAGTTTGTTTCCCAGCCAGCTATGTCGTTGCAACATTCCACCCAACCATAGGCCAGTGCGCTCATCAATCTCTCAGCAGCACTGCCACCCTCGAGCTAAGAATGATTCCCCTAAGGAATAAGGAAACTCTCGCAGACTCACACATAGCCAATGATGCAACAAGCACTCAGCAAAGCCAACACAGTTGGGTTTATCAGGCTACACATAGTCAAGCTAGCTAACAGTTGGTTTTATCATACTGCAAATAGTCAATCCAACACTTACATAAAGGACCAACCAAGCCAACAGATGGGTTTATCAGGATACACAACCAAGCCATCTCACTACTGGGTTTATCAGGATACTCATCCAAGCCAACACACTTGGGTTTATCAGACTATCCAGTCAAGGATCACAAATGGCCAGATGTACAATAAGACATAGCTAAGCCAATTATTAGTTGGTTTTATCAGGCTGCAAGGAGATGGAAACGATGACTGCTAAGCTAGTGAGCTCAGCCAAAAAGCTATGGACACTTGCACTAGATATAGCCTGGCTTCTAAAACATCTACACATCCAACACTAGGAAGCATCCCCTTCTCTTCTACACAGTCCCTCATTCTATGCCTTCCCTTTCCATGGCTATTCAGGGTGTGCAAAGAAGAGAACCATCCCTCTAGATCTGTCTATGAGATTCCTTCTCACACTAGGTTTATCAAGCTAGTTCAGACCCCATTTCCACTCCCAAACTAGTTCAGACCAAAACAACAGAGGCATACACAGCAAGGTACGAAATTCACCAAAAATAGTAATTCCTTGTTGGACATTCACTCCATAGCACCCAAAACAGATTTCCTGGACATGCATAATGAAGAAACAACTCAACCATGAAGAATAAACACATGGGAAGGTTCAACTACGTGAGAGTTCCCTGTAAATGAAGGATCGATGATCCAAACATCCCGCAACTCCCCAAAATGTGAGGGAAGATGAAAAAATGTGAATGAACGATCGTTGGTCAAAACGTCTCGTAGCTCCCCAAAAACGTAAGGGAAGATGAAAAACTGTGAATGAAGGATTGATTATCAAAATGTCCTGCAGCTCCCCAAAATGTGAGGGAAGATGAAAAACCGTGAATGAAGGATTGATGATCAAAAAGTCCTGCAGCTCCCTGAAACAAGAGGGAATATGAAAAACATGAATGCATCCTTGAATGAGCATACCTTCTTGGGTGCTTTCTTTCCCATGAAGTAGAAACATGTTCTTCCAGAATGGGTGATCTTCCCAATTTGAATTTTTCCCACACTCTTCCCATTCCATGGAATAACTACCTCAACCAAATTCTGGAAGAAATAAATGGTTGGGGAAAAATAAAAGAAATGGGTAGTTGACAGTTTTGATTGTTTTTCCCCAATGGCTCAAGGTTAAACATCCCTCCCCCCCACCCTTATCCTTGGGAATTCATGCCCCGATCTCAATATTTGTTGCATTGACATAGTTGGTTGTGGGTTTTTTATTAAATCGCATATTTACGTGAGGTTTACAAATGTGCTTGACTTAGCACATGAACCATAGGCATCAACCATGATCACCTATACACCAAACATTAATCAATGATAGGGCCTTGGCCTTCAGATCTTTGCCATGATTCCATATAATATTTACATCATATGCATTTAATACAAACGAGGTCAAAAACGCGGTGTTACAGAATGAATTTTAACAAACTGAGGGAGTTTTTTCTTAACAATGGAATAATATTCAAAAACCTCTTTCCCTTTTTACACAGGTATCATAGGTTTGAATAATTTAAACCATGTTCACAAGGTATTTTTCCAGAAATTTAATAATCCTGTATGAGTCATCAAATTCAAAATCATATTTTGACAAGCTGGAGGTGACGCTAATAAAATTAATACATGGGTTTTGTCAGGAAAATGATAAATTACAAAATACTCTCTCATATTTCACAAATATGTCACCATTTAAGCTATGTAGGTGGGGATTTGAAGCCTATTTTCAGCAGTCTACATCCTAAAATGAAGGAAAATTAGTTGTAACTTTTCCTATTTTTAGAAATTAGTTATATTTTGGATTCAAGGCTTGGTAGAGGTGGTTTTACTATAAATTCAGATATAATGTATTGATCTAAGGTTGGATTTTAAAGAGCAGAGAAGTTCTTCATTGTAATAGGTTTCATTTTTCCAGAGATTAATAAACATTACAGAGGAGGAATGTTGAAGTTTCCATGGAAGATATTTCTTGTGCCATCATTTTCCTTAGTAAGTAATATTCCTATGTGATTCTTTTTCCAGTTTAAACACTCCAATTTGTCTTTTATTTCATGCTTGAGGAACAGGTTCATGAAACTAGGATTCATCTTGCATGCTCTAGGTTCATTGTTCAAGCATGTTCAAAACATTTTCTTCTAAAGTCTTGAAGAACTCACCTAGGGTATCTTCTCTGTTTGATGGGTTGTCTCCCTTTGTCTACTGATCAGCCTGCAAATACCTCAAGACTGAGGAAATGGTGTCTACCTTGCCTCTATCCATAATCCTTTTAAACCCCTATCTCTTGCAACTCAACTCAGATCTGATTGTTGACTCCATTTCCTAATGGCCTCCTCCATGATTGTCCTACAAAATATTTTATAAACACAACTTGTTACTATCATAAATCTGACCTTATGAATGATTTGATTGAATATCCTGAGTAAGAAAGTTTTGTAAATAGTGAGAGAGCCCTCTCACATTGTATTAGGTCAGAAATATAGTCTAAAGTGGTTTTGATGTTACCTTGGGATTTACCTTACACAACCTGGGTACATTCTGAGTGATAAAAAATTAGTGTTGTTGCTGGGGATCGAAGGTTCAAATATCCCCTTCGTAAGAATGACAAAGTTGCAGATTTGATTGTTGATGGTGAACAATAGTAAAAAATCAAGAAGGTTGTCCATATTTCACCTGGAGACTCCATCTTCAAATAATCCATGTCATGTATCTAAATATTTGTAAACAATTATTTTAAATATTAAATGTAGAATTAGTTAAACTAACGTAGGGTCACACCATTTCATCAAAGCGGTGTGTTTTGACCTATAAAAGGTCTTCTCAATTATTGTAAAAAAAATGATCATATTATTCAATTATGATTTCATTGTGGGTTTAGAATTATTTTCTGCTCCAAGTGGTATCAGAGCCATGTTCATCTCCTTGGCACCTTCTGCAACTCTCGATTCTTATCCACCTCTCGCTTTCTCCACCTGATGCTCCATCCCTTTGCCCTCGCTCTCCACCGCCACACTCCCCCATACACATTACACCACCACCATCACACCACCTCCCCCATTTTCTCCACTGCTCAACACTCTCCACCATTCTATGCATTCCCTCTCACCTCCTGCACATCCTCGACACCTTCCCATCGTCTACCCTCTGCGTTGTCCAACTCCTGTTTGCATCCACCCTCGTATTCCTTCTCATCTGTCGTCTTCCTCTTCACCACACCACTTCACCACGCCGTCCTTCCCATTTCTCTCCGCTGTGCTTCCCACTTACTCCCTACCCGCACTATGGTCCCACCTCCACGACCTGCAAACAAAACAAAAACCAATATATTATAAATATTATAATATAAAATAATATAATATATTAAATCAAATATATTATCATATAATATATTTATAATATTTCGATTTTGTTATATTATATTAAAAAAATATATATATATTTTTCATTTTTATTATATAATAATTAATAAATTAATTATTATCTTTAAAAATATCACCATCTTTAATAAAAAAAATTACTCCCCATACAAGAAAAACGTTAGAGATGAATGAAATTAAAGAATGAATGGAGAAATTAGAGCTTAACCAAGTCTAAGGTTCTAAAAATATTGAGGGTTTACACTCAAGAATCAACCAAATCAAAGCAGAACTACACAATGGAAAAAACGAATTGTCAGAAACTGTCAAAGAAGGAGTCAATGAAGCGATATCTTAGGAGATGGAAGGAGTAAAAAGGGAAATAACAGTATTGTTTGAATCTAGATTAAGCAAACTTGAGAAGCATTTGGAAGACACAATTACCACATTAGTGGGAAAGGTGTCAAAGGAAGACCAACCATCATCAAGTTCAAGCCATCATAAGACAATTCCTCCCAGAAGAGAAATTCCACAAGAAGAGATCAATCACGATCACTCTCCAAATCATCAAAATCACTCTCTCCTCCAAAAATAAGTAGATATCAAATGAAACCCAAATTATAATTTTCAAAATTCAATGGCGACACAAAATGGAGCGTGGGGTGGATCAACAAGGAAGAATAATTTTTCTCCATACACAATGTCACATCCAATGAAGAAATGATAAAATATGCCTCGATACAATTAGATAACTGGGCATAAAACTGGTACATGTGGTGGAAGGTTACAAAACAGACAACTAAGTGTAATTGGAACACGTTCAAAAATTATTTCTTTAAGAGGTTTGAATATTTAAAAGAAAAAGACTTCTTTGCAAAAGTCACCAAACTGTAGCAAAAAGGTGACGTCGATGAATACATCGACAAATGAGAATCCCTAGGACACGTGTGTTGTAAATCATAGACAGACAACGCCTACAAACATATGTGTATGGACTAAAACCCTATATTAGAGATGAACTAGAGCTACTAAATGTATCAACCTTGGACAAAGTGAGACGCAAGGAAAAAATCATTGAGGAAAAATTAAAAAAGATGTGGAATAGGAACCATGATAAAGATCGAAGGTCTGTCCAAATATAAAAACTGACACCAAATAATAGCCACCATATCTAAGAAGTGACAACCAACCCACTTTAGAAGTTGAACGAATTAAAAAAGGAAAGTGTATATATTGCAGAGAGAAGTGGGACCCAAGACACAGATGTTTGAAAAAAGAGACCAGCAAGAACTTATATGAATGTGAAGCATAAGAGGAAGACAATTTAGATTGCGAGGAATCCGTCATAGAAGAAACGGGTGACATCCAAAATACTCCATCAAATTCAGAATATGAAGAAATGCCCAAGTTATCAATTGCATCCATAACAGGAATACACCAACCACAAACATTAAAACTTAAAGGGCATATAAAAAATAACAATGTTGTCGTCCTATTTGACACAGGAAGTACCCATAATTTGATCGACGTAAGTGTTGCAAAGAGGCTTAAGCTTTTAATATATCCAGTACCCAACATGAAGGCAATGGTCGCAGATGGAAAGAAGATCGAAAAAGTGTGGAAATACCACAAAGTTAAGCTATAAATACATGATTATAACCTTGAGTCAGAATTCTACATAGTACCCTTAGGAGGAGTTAATGCAGTATTAGGAATTCAATGGCTGCAAACATTAGGTACCTACTCAACAAACCACCAAGAACAATTTATAAAGTTTAAGTGGCAAGGAGAAAATTAAAAATTGTATGGATTCCAACCCCCTCGCACACAGATTGTTTCATCCCACAAAATGGAGAAGTTAATTCAAAAGGGAGCACCAGCGTATGTCGTACAGTGCCAAGAGATGGAATTATTAACTTCATAAGTGATTAAACCAGGTCAACCAGAGATCTAAGGACTAATCCTAAAGTACAAAAAAGTATTCAAATATCTCCCCATGGAGTTACCACCAGAAAGAAATATCGAGCATGTCATCGAAGTCAAGTCTGGATCAAGCCCCTTCAATGTTAAACCTTATAGGTACCCACACCATCATAGGCCAAAGATTGAAATATTAATCCATGATTTACTGAAGTGTGGGGTAATCATAGAAAGTCGAAGTCCTTAAGCTGCACCAGTAGTACTGGAATGGAAGAAGGATGGGTCTTTTAGGCTATGCATCGACTACAAAGGACTAAACACGATAACTATTAAAGACAAATTTCCCATTCCATTTATCGATGAAATGTTGGACGAGTTGCATGGCGCAAGGTACATTTCAAAATTAGACTGAAGGTCGGGATATTACCAATTCAAAGTAAGGCTAGAAGATGTGGCAAAGACAACTTTCCAAACCCATGAAGGACATTATGAGTTTAAGGTAATGCCTTTTGGGATAAGTAACGCTTCAACGACATTTAGAGCAACCATGAATAACGTATTTCATCCATTCCTAAGGAAGTTTGTACTAGTTTTTTTTATGACATCCTTATATACACTAAGACATGGAAAGACCATCTCATACATCTTGAACAAGTACTCTCTATTTTAAAATAAAATCAGTTCTATGCCAAGATGTACAAATGCACATTCGATAAGGAAGAAATGAGCTATCTCAGTCATGTAATATATAAATAAGGAGTCAATGTAGATCCAGAAAAAAATCAAATCAATCACAGATTTCACCAAACCTACTAATATCTCTAAGTTAAGGGGATTCCTCGGGCTAACTGGATACTACAGAAGATTCATTAGGAATTATGCACACATAACCGCGCCCTTTTCCAACCTTCTAAAAAATAATGCATTCCAAGGGAGTGAAGAAGTGGATAAATGTTTTGAAGTCTTGAAAAGAACTATGTCCTCCACACCTGTACTATCTACCCAGACTTCTCCAAACCATTTGTAATAGAATGTGATGCTTAAGGTTGTGGTTTGGGAGCAGTACTAATGCAAGATGAACACCTGATAGCTTTTGAGAGAAGGAAATTAAACAAGCAAAAACAATTGAATTCTACATACAATAAGGAAATGCTGGCAATTATGCAGGCATTGGTAAAGTGGTGACAATACCTCGTAGGGAGGAAATTCATGATCCACACAGACCACTGTAACACCCCAGTCTTGACCTAGTTTTCATTAAATGTATAAGATGTAAAAAATTGTATTTAATCATGGTGTGAAGAAAAGGAAAAAGTTCCACCATCGATTTAGCATTTTATGTTTCGACGATTAAAAATCGTTTCCAATGGTATTTTTGTGCAAGCTCGCACATTATAATTTTGGACATCATGTAAATATGCAATTTAATTAAAAACCCACAACCAGCTATGTCAATGCAACACTAATGAGATGGGGGCATGATTTCCTAAGGATAAGCGGGGGGGGGGGGATATTCAAACCCTTGGGACAATGGGGAAAAGACAAATGTGAAAGGGATAACCCATCAAAATGTCAACTACCTTTCTTGTCTTATTCACCCAATCATTTATTACTGCCAGAAGTTGGTTGAGTTCATTATTGCATGGGATGGGAAAGGTATGGTAGTTCAAATTCGAATGGGATAAGACATCTGTTTTTGGGAAAAGTGATTTTGACTTATGGGGTAAGTTATTTCCCAAAAATGTTTCTCATCCCCTCATGCATTCAGGTGGTTTTCTTTCCCCATGTTTTTGGAGCTCCTGGCATTCTGCATTCACATTTTTCATCTTCCTCACCATTTTCTCTGATTCACGTGAGCCTTCTTAGGCAGCTAGATATTCCTGTGTATCCATCCATGATTTTGGCAGTTTACCTCATCTTTCCTACGGATGGGAGGTTGTTTTTGTAATTCCTAGGGATTGGGTTGTCTTCCTCATGTTTTCCTGTTGTTTTCCTCATTTTCCTCAAGTTGGAAATTCATTTTTGGTAATTCCAGCGAGCATTAGAGGAAATTTCAACTCAAAATGGGCCTTTTAACTTTTATTCAAATTCCATGTCATCATGTGTTAGCCAATGAAATTGCTGTAAATTTGAAATACCGTATAGGTCTTAAACACTTTTTTAATATAAATTTGGGGATAGGTATCATAAAAAAAACTACTTTTTTGTTTGTATTTTTGACATATCTCCCTGTGTTTTAACTCAAATTTCGATTGGGAGAGATCGTTGGATGCGGAATTAAATTCTACATCCAACGAGTACCCACTCGGCATACTTTTGACGGACCCCTCTACCCCAAAAACAAGAAATACCTGAAAAAAAAGAAATACAAACAAAAAAGTAGTTTTTTTCTTTTCTTCCTCCAAAATTAATAAATATTATTTTATTATTTTAACTATTATTTTACGAGTTCATTTTAGGAGGCCCATTTTGAGTTGAAATTTCCTCTAATGTGAGAGAAGAGACCCACAAATTTTGTGTGTTGTTGAGTTTGTTTTGGCCACGTTAGGGACATAAATGACTCTAGAAATCAATTTGTTGCTATGGGGTTGTTTTCACCCATCTTGATAATTCGTTTTGTTGCCGAAACCTTTTTTCATCAACCCCGAATTTTGTATTATGCTGTGTGTGCATATTTTGCTTTGATCTGAACTAGTTTGGGAGTGGAAATGGGGTCTGAATTAGCTTGATAAACCTAGTGTGAGAAGGAAACTCATATACAGATCTAGGGGGATAGTTTTCTTCTTTGCACACCCTAAATAACACTTATTGAGAAGGCATATCCTGAGGGGCTGTGTAGTAGAGAAGGGGATGCTTCCTTGTGTTGGGTGTGTAGGTGTTTTAGAAGCCAGGATAGATTTGGTGCAGGTGTCTATAGCTCTATGGTTGATCTCACTAGCTTAGCAGTAAGCCTTTCCATCTCCTTTGTAGCTTGATAAACCCAACTATGTTGGCTTGGATGAATTTTGATAAATCCTTGGCTATGTGTGAGTTTGCTAGTGTTCTCTTATTCCTTGTGGGAATCATGCCCAGCTTAGGGGTGGCAATGTTGCTAAGAGCTTAATGAGCACACTGGCCTATAGTTGGGTGGAAGGTTGCAGTGACATAGCTGGTTGCACGGCAAGCTTCTTTCAAGATAAGTATTCTTGTCTATTTGATCTCTGCAATTGTATATGTGTTTATGAATTAATATGAATATGCTAAATGTTGTGAATGAATGGATTTTGTTTCCATTGTATGATTAATATTTTATGCGTATATGTATGCTTAAGTTCAATGCATTTTATATTTACGTAAATGGGTCTAGCTTCCCAGATTAGATAACATCATGGTCGCGTTCCCTCTCTGGTAGAAGGGAGGGGACATGACAACCACAATAGTATTCAAAACCTACTTCAAAAGAAAACCTTGTCCACATAACAACATAAGTGGATAAAAAAAAATGTTTCTTTCGCCATATCAGTCACAATTCCTGAATTGCTATATGAAATATAAAACAAATACAACAAGGCCCCAGAAACAAGCACTATAATTAACAATTACAACCATGGCCCCAAGTTTGAATGGAAAAATAATATCTTTTGGTATAACGGGAGGATTTATTTGAAATTAAATTTTAAATTCAAGGTTAAGGTAATGAAGGAATCCGATGACTCACCAGCCACAGCACACGTAGGAAATTCTTCAAATCTTATTATAATGCAAGAAGGTAATTTTTTTGAAAATGTTTTAACCCCAGGGTTACTCCACCCATTACACATTCTAAACCAGAAATGGGAAGAGATCTCAATGGACTTCATCGATGGGTTACCTCCGTCGGAAGAAAAGGACAAAATATTGTAGTGGTCGATCGATTAACCAATATTCACACTTCATGTCAATAAAAAAAATAGACATGACAAAAAAATTGCAGATATATTTTGCAAAAAATATCTACAAGTTACATGGCTTCCCAAAAGTCATCGTCAATGACAGAGATGCAAAATTTAATGGAAAATTTTGGAGGGAATTTTTCAAACAAGTAGGCACATCACTCAATATGAGCTCATCTTACCACCCCCAAACACATGGTGAGACTGAAGTTGTAAATAAATGCTTCGAAGTATATCTACATTGTTTTGTAACAAATAAACAAAACCGTTGGTCTCAATGGTTACACTTAGCAGAATGGTGGTACAATTCAACATACCACACCTCCGCAAAAATGAACCCCTTCCAAGTTTTATATGGGTATGAACGTCCAACTTGGAAGGAGTTTGTTCTAAATGACACTAATGTTCCAGAAGTAAGGAACAGACTAGAGAAATCTCAAAAAATGATTGAATTACTCAAGGATAACTTAGTCATGGCTCTGTTGAGGCCCAAAAATTCGTAGGCAACAACAGTAAGGGATTCTCCCCTGTCAACGTTCCCAACTAGCTCGTGACTGTTTGGTGTGGGGAATCCGTCCGGTTTGTGGTCTGACTACCGTAGGTCAAGTACAAAACAAAGGGCTTTACCGGTTACGGCCCGATCCACCGAGTTTTTGTATTTTGACTTAAGCTATGAAATGCAAGTGCCTAATTAACAATGCAAGGTGATGAAGGATGCAAGGAGCATTCACAATGTGATGCGCAAGTTCTTACCTCTTGTCTTAAACTCACTAGCATCTAAATCACATACAACAAGAAATTAAAACTACCTACCTAATCTATCCCTAGGGAGCAGGATTATCATTCATTGGTGAGTAATATATTTTGTACATGCATAATGAAAAGCTACAGATAGCTGACACTTCTTTCAAGACACATGAACAATTACAAATTTTTTGAACAACCAGTTAGCCAATTGTTTTATGAACAACTTTCATTACTCATAGTGGAAAACATCACAAAATATACTGAAAAGCATTCAACAAGAACATAGGTTATGGAAGTTAAACACTCTCACAATTAATGAAACACGGCTGAAAACAAAATAGTTCCCCTTCAACATTGTTCATCTAATCACATTGGTACATTCCACATTTCGCTTACTCCACCAGGCAAAAGTTGCAGTTTCTGATTGTAAAATGAAAGAGTTCCTCTTACAAGAAAATGGTTTACAAGTTTTTTCCAGGGAAAAAGTCCCTGTCTAAGTTCTACTTTCAAATATTTAAACTATAACTGAAGACCGCTTGGGCTGCCCTCCAAATGTATGACCTTTTGGTTTCTCGAACGTTTCATATTCTTCTATGTTGTTTGTTATGCATTCATGAACTATTTAGTAACTGATAGCTCTTTTGGGTCGATGCCTTTGTTTCCTTGGTAGTCCAACCACTCCCTTGAGTCCACCTGCAAATAAACCAACATGCATCATTCATTGGATTTGCGTTCCAAAACAAAGCAGCAAATTATATTACTGAAACGGCTAATCCACAAGAAAAGACCATGTGTGCCATCATCATTTTACAAATTCTGACAACACTACCTCGTCCTCCTACGAGCTTGTGATAAAAACACCAACTGTGGAAAACGGGAGGAAACCGACATCGGAAGCAAAAGCTCTGCCCAACTGCAACGGCAGAAGAGTAAAGGCTATAGGTATGAGACGAGAGGGTGGAAAAACTCAATCGCAAATCGGAAGGATAATGACATCGGAAGCCAAATGGTTTTCCCAGCCGCAACGGCGGAAGGGGCACAACTACGGGCACACAACGAAAAAGTCAACACGCATCGGTAGCGGAGCGCTTTTTACTTCGGATGGCTAAATGCTTTAAGAGCCGCAACGGCGGAAGTGAAAAGGTTAGGGACATGAGACCTGAGGGTGGGAAGACTCTCAATCGGAAGTCGGAATACATTTTACATCGAACACTAAATGTCTTTCCCAGCTGCAATGGCGGAAGAAGAAAAGTTACGGGAAAGCTACTAAAGAATGACGCATCCGCTGGCGGAGCGTTTTGGACTTCGGGCGCTGAGTTGCTTTTAGAGCCGCAATGGCGAAAACGAAAAGGTAATGGCCTCTAATCAAACATATTTTCAACGCTCGATCTATAAAAATGATTTAAGTGTTTTGGACAGCTTCTCAAACTCAACAACGGACAGAAACCTGTTATACCCCCGCAATGGCGACCCACAATAAAGAACACTTGGTTCGATCAACAAGCGAAAACAAACTTAGAATCTGTGACTCACCATAAATTCGAAACACAATCAAAATTCGAACCTTGGGCGAGAGTTAATATTTTACAATCATCTAAAATTAAAACATGACCAAAACTGAAAGGATCCAACGATTAAAACAATGCAAAATCATGAGGAGGGGCCCAAAATTTAAGAAATTTGGGCAGAACGGTTGCAGCTGCAACAATTGGCGATTACCTGGTGAACCTAAATCTCTGGGCGATTAATATTTGAGTAACAGACCATTTAACAACAAATGCATCCTATTGAATTCTTCCAGCTATTTGGATTTCTCGAATGCCGGAAGTGTGTACCTTCAATCATTGATAATAGTCCAATTTGGGAGAGTGGAAACCCATATTTTCAAGTCCAGATAACTCTGTTGAGGCCAGAGGATGAGTTTCATTATTACCTTTGTCTTCAGGTAGCTGATAGCTTGGACACCACAGGATTGTAGCACATGGTAAACAGAAATATTCATTTGTTCCTTGTTCCCATGCCATTTTAGCACTTTTTGTGCTTTTGGACTTTTGTCCCTGTTCATATGAGTCCTTCTGCATGCCTTTATTAATGAATTTTAATTCAGGATCCTCTATCCCATAGTGTCCTTTTGTGTGAGCGGTGTACTTCATGTTTCGGCTCACGGACGGAGAGGATCTTTCGGCAATTTAGTACTTATGATTCAGCATCTACTTTGATGCATGATGCTTTCATAGGAGTTTTTTTATTCTTATTTTCCTTTTGGCATTCATTTCTTGGCATGGGATCATTTATATTTAATATACTGTTCACCTTGCTCCATTCCATGGGTCTTCTGCTGTCGCTCCTTATAACATTTTAAGTGTGACGTGGATGGAGCCTCAACATAGTATTCCAGACTCTTCGAATCTGGTTTATTTCATAGGGGTTAAGCAGGACTTTAATGCACACAGAGCTTATTCTAGAAAAATGCTAAACTGGAAGAAGTTATTTTAGCAACACCCAGTCTGAGACCCAAAAATGTTTATCATTCCCAAACATTTTGATGTTCCCCATGCAACCGCAGGTTCATCCCCTTTATTGAAACCAAGAAATCTCAAACTAAAGCAAACTGGAAAACATGACTCAAAAGACAGCCAAACATAATATTTATATACAAGATAGAAGAAATCAAACAAACTCAGGAAAAATACGGCTTGAGAAACAAACCATTTACTGGTAAGTTCTGTTCCCATCCTTGTAGATCTTGCAACTTATAATTAGAAGGGCCAAGCTTTGCTGCTATCTAAGAAGGTCCTACCCACAACTGCTGGAATTTAGTATGCTTTCCTTTCTCATCATGGGGTGATCCCATTTGAGAACCAAATCACCTACCTCCAAGTCTTTTGTTCCAGCCTTATGTTTGTCGAACCATCTCTTTATTACCCCCTGCTGTTGCTCAAAGTGCTCTCTGGCTTTAGAGCTAGCCTCTTCTGCTTTCAGGAGATTATATATCCTTATTTGCAAAACTTCATCATCCGACCCTCAAGACTCTTGAGCTATTATAAAAGAGGGCAACATGATATTGGGGGGAAGAATGGCTTCTTTACCATACACAAGGGTATACGGTGACACTCCTATCGTAGACTTGGGGGTGACTCTATCGGCCCAAAGGGCGTTTGGTAGCGCTACATGCCAACTCCTCTGGTTTTCTATTGCATTCTTCTTTAAAATTCTAATTAGGTTTTTGTTAGAGGATTCAGCTAGGCCATTTCCTTGTGGATAATAATTAGCATAATAATGCAATTTTATCCCTTTATCATGAGCAAAAGCAGTCAATTTAATTGATGAAAAGTACTTATCATTATCAAAGACTAACGAAACTGGAACTCCAAACCTGGTCATGATATGATCTTGCAAGAAGCTGATGACTTCGTCTTCATTTATCTTGCGCAGTGGGATAGCTTCGACCCAACGAGTGAAATAATCAGTCGTGGTCAGAATGTACTTGTGCTGCAGGAAGGAATTCGGTTTTATTTCTCCAATAATATCCAGCCCCCATTGCTCGAATGGCTCCGTGATCATCACAGGCTTTAGGGGTGCTGCTGCTTTAGGTTGTCTCCCTCTACACCTTTGGCAAATATCACACTTTCTGACATGTGCGTGTGCATCTTTGAAGAGCGTAGGCCAATAGTAACCGGCTCTGAGGATTTTGTGGGCTGTAGTATCTCCTGAATAATTTCCCCCAGCAGGCCCGTCATGTAACTCTGTCATTTCTTTCTTCGCATCTTCCTTTTCTAAGCATCTGAGAAGAACCCCATCATAATTCTTTCTGAATAATACTCCTTCAACAAGTTGATAGGAAGCCGATTTAAGATGCAACGCTCTTCTTTGCTTGGAATTCCAATGTTCTGGCAACAGCCCTGCCTACAAGTAATGCACAAGGTCTCTATACCAAGACTCGGGAGCTGTAAATAAAGGACATACCTCCATTACATGTAATTCGGCTTCATCTTCCTAGGCATGTTCTCCATTGTTCCCATTCTCAGTCATCAGTTTGCACAAACCTTGTCCTTTATCTATAGAGACTGGTTTGAATTCAAGGTCGTACTCTTGAAGAGCTGTAACCCAGTTTCCTCTTCTTTCTCCTAACTCCTTCTGTATAAGAAGGGACCTTACCGCTGGGTAGGGGACTATTAATTTGGTTCGATTTTTTAAAATATAAGGCCTGAATTGCTTAACTGCTTTGAATACTGCATAATATTTCTTATCAATGCCTGGGTAATTTAATTTAGCCCCTTGTAGACCAATGCTCATGAAGGATATTGGGAATTCATCCCCCCCATCTTCCCTTTGCGTAAGCACAGCTGCTAGCGAATCATCAAATGCAAAGGTATACAGAATAAAGTCTTTATTTAAATCTGGGAATTTCAGGGAGGGTGCATGTGCAACAGCAGTCTTGATTTTGCTGAAAGCATTCTTTTCAATCTCGATCCATTTGAACTGTGCATTTTGCTTCACCATCTGCTGCAATGGCTTGACAATCTTAGCGAAATCAGGCACAAATCTTCGCATGAAATTTATAGTTCCCATAAATGATTGCATCCCCTTTTTATTATGGGGCAAGGGGATTTGTTCAATAGCCTTGATTCTTTCTGGATCTATAGATATTCCTTTCTTTGAAACTCTGTGACCCAACAACTTGCCTTCCATGACAACGAACACACACTTTTTAGGATTGAGTGAGATACCATATTTCCAACAGCGTTCGAAAATTTGCCTTAAGTGAAATGCGTGTTCTTATCTTCTCTTTAAGAATATTGTAATATCATCAAGGTACACTACAGCACTACGGCCAATCAATTCACGGAAATCTATGTCCATAGCCCTCTGAAACGTCGCTCCAATATTTATAAGCCCAAAAGGCATCCTTCTGTAGGCAAAGGTTCCCCATTTGGTCCTGAACGTGGTCTTCAATCTGTCTTCTTTGGCTACTAATACTTGATTGTAGCCAGAGAAACCATCTAATAATGAAAACAATTCAGAACCTAAGACCATTTGTAGCAATTGCTCCATGGGTGGAACATGATAGTTATCTTTGTCTGAAGCATGGTTTAAGTTCCTGAAATCCACGCAGAGTCTGATTTCTTCGGATTTTTTTCTCACTGGTACCATATTTGATACCCACTCCGAGTGTCTGACCTTAAAAATGATTCTAGCATCCAATAATTTTTTCACTTCACTCTGAATCAGCGGTTCCAATTTTGGATGCATTTTCCTTAAAGGTTGCTGATACGGCTTGATGCCGGCTTTGATGGGGAAAACATGCTTAATGATGCTGGTGTCGTATGTTTTCAGATCTTCATATGTCCATGTGAAAACATATTTATATTGTTTAAACAGACTGACGAACTTGTCTCTTTTTGTTGGTGAACAACATTTGCCGAGATTCACAAATTTAGGATTCGTTTCAGTCCCTAAATTAATCAGCTCGAACTGCAGAGATGAGCTGTGGGTCTTCACGTTGGCTGGTCTTCTGAACTTTTCATTTAAATCAAACATTTTTTCTACGTTCTGACTCCTTTAGGAATGAAATTATCGTACTTCAGCTCAGCCTGATGTTCTTCATC
This sequence comes from Pseudotsuga menziesii, assembly GCA_001517045.1. NCBI lineage: Eukaryota > Viridiplantae > Streptophyta > Pinopsida > Pinales > Pinaceae > Pseudotsuga > Pseudotsuga menziesii. Next base: position 266,478 of record LPNX011163191.1, on the reverse strand, counting down.
GTCTATGATCGCTCCTTTAAACACCTTGTCATTTGTCAAACATTCTATAATCTCCTGGTCATCATCGAACACTCGTAGGTTCGTAATCATATCATGTACAGAAGGCCTGAAAAGTAATTCAACAGAGCAACGATTATTAGTGGGTACCAACCTAGGGGCTGATGTGGCCAACAGGTCAGTTGCTGCGTTTTTAAGCCTTGGAATTGAAATAATATTGAATGCATTAAAACATTTAAGCAAATACCATACATCATTCTGGTAAGCCTTTAAGTGAGGAGAAACACAATGTATTTGATTTCGGATTTGTTTCACAATAATTTCAGAATCTCCAAAAACTTTTAGATTACTTACCTTTAATTCAATCGCTTTCTTTAGTCCCTGCACCAGCGCTTCGTACTCAACTGTATTATTAGTACAATCAAACTCTAATCTACATGAGAGAAAATATTTATTCTTCTGGGGGTCAATCAGGATACAGCCAGCTCCTGACCCTTCTAATGTCTTAGAGCCATCAAAAAACAAAGTCCAAAAATCACTAACTACTGAAGGTGAATCTATTCCTACTTCTAAGCTTACTATATTACAGTCAATCTCATCAGCCTGTGAGAAACGAAGGAGATCAGGCTGGGTGTCAGATGTGTTACTGGCTTCTTCTGCTTGGTAATTTCCTGGTTCCAACTCAATAAAATAGTTTCCCAATATAGAATCCACTGGTACATTCTTCTCCTCTAGTTGAGTAACATTGTACTTCATGTGAGGTTCTCTCAGAATCTTAATCTGGTTCGGACTCCCTTTGTATGGCAACCACAAATGTGACTAATCTAAGGTGAAATATCCATTTAATTTGGCTGACCAATCTCTGCTCAGGACAAGACCATAAGCATCTGGTATATCAGCCACCACAATGTTAATAACTTGGCATACTTTGTCATTAGATGCCAGACGGACTATGACATCTTTCATCTCACCAATTACCTTCACATTCATTCTGTCCAATTGGACCACCCTCCACATGGATGGCTTAGGCTGCCCATTGACCATTTTATAGACTGATATGGGCATAACATTAACTGACGCCCCTGAGTCTACCAAGCAATTATGTACATTATGATTGAAATTTTCAAACGTGAGGAGGAAAGGTGGATGTTTTCTTTTAGAATTACCTCCAATGCTGGTTTCTCTAATTTCTTCTTCTTCCTGAGGTTGATTGTCAGTGGACAGCTTCTCATCTAATGCTTCAAGTGCTTTCAATAGTCTTTCTTTTTGCTGCGGCACTTTACACATTTCAAATAGTGGAACATTCGTTTTTACCTTCTTTAAATCCTCCACGATGTCATAATCCATCGGCTGCTCAATGGGATGAGGTTTATCAACATTCATATTTCCTTCATTTGGCCTAGCCAACGTATTATTCTGTTTCAGATCTTGGCTGGTAATAGTGAATTCTGGAATCTGATCAGCTAAGGATTTATTCTGAAATTTCTTTACATTTCTTTGCAGTCTTTTGATCTTTGGTAGAATGAGACTGTTTTCTTTAATTGGCCCTTGGCTCCTGGTTTCCACGTTGGTTTCCATGACGTCCTTGTAGCCCTGATTCTTTTCCTCTTTAGCATCAAATAATGAAACAGAATCCCACAAAACCATGGTTTCCTCTTCTTGTTCCTTTGTTGATGTAGTATTCTCTTTTTTCTCTTCATCTCCATCTTCTGTTAATCTAGAATCCAGCAACTGATTCATGACCAATGTCATCGAATTTATCCATTGAGGACAATTCTTTTCAGAGTGTGGCTGTTGGTGGAAAGTGCAAAAATTGTCCATTCCTACTTCTGTTAAATTCATAGATGCAGTATTGTGAGGAGGAGGTTGAGACTGATTGTTATCCTCCCTTTTCTTATAGTAGGGCCTATAAAACTTTTGTGTTTCCTTCTCTTTCTCCAAATCTATGATTTTGTTGGAAAGCTTCTGCATCATTTTGGCCATATTTTCCAAATCTAGCGACTTTTCTTCCTTAGGCTTAGTAAACAATAAGGCTTTTCTTCCTGCACCTTTCTCTCCTGACTGTTCTAGATAGTCTTCAATGCTCTCTCTTTCAGCTTCCACTACTTCTTCTTCTTCATAGGTTTCCGTCAAGGTAGGCTTGGCCCTACCTTTGGCAAACATGGCCAAATCAGGGCCTAAAGTTGAAGTATAATATTCAATCAGAACTTTGTCTAAAGGTTTATCCGTTTCAGAAAAATTCTTGAGATAGGCTGCAAACCTTTGTGTGAAACTGTGCACTTTTTCCTTTCTTTCTTTATTCAAGGCGCATAGCCCTTTCATGAGGGCTGCATGAGTTTTCTGAGTTGCATACTTACTTCTGAAAATTCTTTCGAAGGTATCCCAATCAGGGATAGAGTTAGCAGGAAACCCAAAGTACCATGATGCCGCAGCTCCTTTAAGGGTATGCGGGAACAGTCTACATACTACATCTTCATACTCCCTAACCTTTAATCCTTCAATTGCCAAGTAAAAACTTTGTAGGTGATCATCTACTAGTATTTTCTCTTTTGGGTCAAACTTGGGCAACATCTTGTCAAAGGCTTGAGGTAGGTCGTGTAATGGAGGTGTCAGGTTTAATGGTGATCTGGCTCTCCATGCAGGTGGTGGATTAGCATTTACTCCTG